>JAVJIF010010787.1:0-141992 GCA_038442645.1 Agave tequilana
ACTCTGACGTTGCTTATGGTGTTTCGGGGAATGACTGTTGTCTGCTGGGCCTGTACAGCTGAATTTTAAGAATCCAGCTGTCAAATTGGGTATTCAATCGGTGGCCACTTTTGCAGACGGCCCATCAGAATATGTATTTTATACACTTCGTTCTATGCTTGTTTTTATTATTTTTTTATTATTTTTATTTTGAAAAGATTATTACTTGTTTAATGAAGTTGCGGTTACTTTGTTTTCCTCCCCCATTTGAATTTCATTTTCGTTCTCAAGAGTGAACGTAATTGATTTGCCATGGCTTCAATGTGAATTATCAATAAAATGGAATTACAAATTGTTTTTTTTTGTTTCAAATTCTACGTATTATTTTTTGTATGACAATTATCAATATTTTTTAATATGTTCATGAAAATTGAAGTTCTATATTATTGTATGATTTCTTTAGTTTAATGCGATCATTTCGATAGCACATAATAAAAAATAAAGTACATTTTTTAAATTGCGTGGATGCATTTATCACTTCAAGAGGTAATATTTTGTTCGAATTAAATATGCAGACTTTATAACTAAAATCTGATATTCTTTTTTTTTTTTTCCACATAAAATAGCGACATTAATTATAGTGCATATTTGACTAAATAAAGCTTTTGAAAAGGATGGCTAAGCAAATTACAAATTTTCTAGTGCTAACAATGTTAGCAAACATTTTGGGCAGGTGCTTTATGCAAAAGGCTAGTTTATTTATTCAAGGGGCGGAGCATCCCATCCCATGATAATAGTTGGACCTTTTCAGATCCATTGATAAAAAATAAATAAAAAAACTTCTTCCCCTGACGATAACTATGAAGGTAACACGTATGAAATGCGGCAAAGACCCCCAAAATGGACGGTTGACGCTCGTCATCATTCCGATCAACGGCGGTCATTTTTCTTGGTTTAGAAACAAGTATGTTTTTCTTTTATGTGAGTGTGTGATAGAGGACAGATCAGTGGGAGGAGGTGGGCCCCACTTTTTGAGTGGGGAGGAAACAGAGAGGCAATTGGCCGGTTAAGCGGACGGGTGGTCCCCAGGCACAGCACAACGCGCTGTTGTACTACGTGATTCCCTCCATCGATGGATAAACTTGAAACATTTTTATTTTTCCTCCGAAAATTAAAAGGAGACCCTCCGGGGTCCTCGAACTCGAAGGATTGCGGGACCCACCATGGGGCGGCAGTATGGGTCTTTTGCTGGGGGTGAACTGGATTTGCCTCTTTTTCCTTCTGGGCCTAAGGTTGGGCCTTTTCCTACCTGGTAATGTTCGCATGCATTGATAAATATTTATGGGCTTCGGCCTATAATTTTGACCCGATGCTTAATGGGCTGGCTTGAGTTAAAGGTGCTATTGAATGGGCTGATGGGGCCGATTATGTATATTTTATAATTTTTATGTCTATTTTTGAGGACTAGCATACGTTATATGCATGTTAAAAAAATAAATAAATAGTGAATATAATTATATAAGTAAATAATTAGTATTGTCCAATGATCATAATTTTTTTAATATAAATATTGTATTTTTTTTATAAAAGAAATGTGATCTATCTATATCACAAGGTATTAATTATTGAGAGTATATTAATGTTTTGATAATTTAGGTCTGAGATAGAATGTATATAATAAATACAAAAAAATATTAAATTGATAGTTCTGTGCTTATCTAAAAATAAATGATTTAAGAAAGATAATTGACTAAACTATAATTCTGACATGATTTTTCCCCTCAAAATATCTTTTTTTTATTATGATACTAATAATATTTTATGTTAATTTTGAGAAATTAACGTTCTTTATTTTAGTATATGTGTTTTTTTAGTTAGTGGTAGAATTTACTGATCTTAATTTACTTATCTTTTATGGTAGTGTAAATAATATACTAATATTTTCAGAAATTTTAAAACTGATAAGAATTTTATCAAAACTTTATAATGAGATATTTTAAATGTCCTAGATTTATCTATCTAGGATTATATTTATTTTGGATCATTGTACCACGTAAATAATATTTGCAATGAAGATTATATGAATGTGAATATCTTGTAAAACATGAGATTGGGTATAAATTATATTTAAATTATTACTAATTATCACAATGTCTTATAATTCTCTTTAAAAGAAGTAAAAGAAAATATTATCTTACAATATGATTTTTTTTTTATATTTATATAAAAGTCAGCACTAAGTAGCCGAGATAAATTTCGCAAATGCAAACATCGGATCGATAGAAACTCACACCCGGCCCATTAAGCATCATCCAAGCACCTAAAGATATCAGGCCTTATGGGCCTTGCCAAATGGACGGTCCAGATCTAGTAGTCTATCTCCTCTCCCTCCTTATAAACCCTGAACATTAGAAACCCTAATTTCTCTTGAGCGTATAAACTTTGGGCTGCGGTGAGTTCTCCCCCTCTCTTCTTCTCGCGCCACTGTGCTCGCTCTCTCTTGCGATCGCTTCGGTCGATCCAAGATGAAGGTAAATGCTATAATTTAGATCCAAAGCTCTTTTCTTGAATAGCAAGCTAATTCTGTTTATGTTAGACTTGATTGTTACAGTCCAAACCTGTGGATTTTATCTGATTTTTGTTTGCCTTTTTTTTTTTTTAAAGTTCAATATCGCCAACCCCACCACTGGTTGCCAGAAAAAGCTCGAGATTGATGACGATCAGAAGCTGTGAGCATTTTCGTTAACAAAAGTTTTAATCTTTGCGTTTCTACTGGAATCATTTGATAACGTTGTTGGATTACCTGTTCATTTATATTACTGTTTGATGTTGAAAAGTTTAATATTCTAGGTCTTTGAATTGCTGTGTGTATTATAAGTGTTTTATTTGTTACTAGGTTAACTTCCGTTTTAGCACTACCTGCCAACTCTCCTTCGGGTATCGCTAACCAGAGGCTACTTCTTAAATTTGTTGACATAGGGTGCATATGGTTTTAATTTGAGGCCATGTTAGTAAGGGTTGTTGTAAAGTTTTTTGTAATGCCCATGTAGTTTTTAAATTCTATATACTAAATTTGGTTTTATAACATTTTGGCATAAATAGAATGAAATATTGGTATGGATCTTGATTATTACTTTGATATTATTAATTTTGGTGTTAAAACGCCCATGTGTGTTGAGGCTTCTTTGAATATTGAGGTGATAGCAGTTTAGTTGTCTGACCCAATTTTGCTTATATTTATATTTATTTGCTAACTAGTTATTATTCACTTATTTACTGCCATGATGAAACTTGACTCCCTTCTAGCTTTTCTTGTGGGCATATTATTGTAGTTATCATGTAGGCTCCAGTGGTCTGGTTTGCTTTCTATAGCTTTAGGATATGATTGGCATCACTGCTAAGGTCCGTTCTTTGCAGATTTCCTAATGCCATCCAGTTATATTGACATGAAAATTACACAACCTATCAAAAATAACATAATACATACAATACACAAGTTCAATGTCATATCGTCAGGTCTTGGACCCCTGGATGTACTAATACGCTTAAGACTCAACTAGATCTGAAAGTTGCTTAGGTCGTTAGGTATTGCACAAGATCTTCCATGATGTTCTTATTACATTCCCTTGGTCCTATTTTTGCTCTTTTGAATCCTAGTAAATTTGTTCTGCCTGTAGAATGAAATGAAATGACAACCGCAGTATATAAGAGTTCAAGTTAGAAATAGGTCAAATGTTATCCAAGGATCAAATGGCCGGAGATGTTTCTAGTTTGGAAGATCTTTACCTGGCTTTTTTTGCGATGATCTTAACAGTGCTCAAGGCCAATGGAGGTTGAGCATTTTGTGGGAGTATGATTTAGGTCACCATTTTTTTCATAAACTATTTGCATGTTTGCTGTAATTATTCAGTTTTGGTCTTGAAAGTTGAAACTATTGTTTCTGCAATCTGTTTGGTCATGATTAGTTTGTTTCTTTGACCTGTGTCAATGCTGTCAAAACACTGCATATTAACCAGTATTATTTATTAATTACCACCCCCACCATTGTTCCCCCCCCCCCCCCCCCCCCCCCCCCCAAATTAGCGAGTTTTTCCTGAGCCACTCAAGTGTTTTGTCTGGAAATTTAAAGCATTTTGTCAGTGCACTACTGCAGCATCTTCCCCGCCTTTTAAGCGTTAATAATCTTTCTATGATTTGATATTTTCTTTTTGTTTTGTATAGCCGTGCTTTTTATGATAAGAGGATCTCACAGGAGGTGTCTGGTGATGCTCTTGGTGAGGTATGGCTTATCATGTAACATCAAAGATATAGTAATTCCAAATTTGCATTTTCTTTACTTGAATATTTTTGAGAATTGTATTGCAATGCTCATTTTGCCATTATCTCACGCGGATATACTCAGGAATTTAAAGGGTATGTCTTCAAGATCATGGGAGGATGTGACAAGCAGGGATTTCCCATGAAGCAGGGAGTGTTGACTCCTGGACGTGTCCGCCTGCTGCTGCACAGAGGTATGTTAAAAATGTTTCTTATTTACAGTCCAGTTGTCCCTGACATGCCTAAAAAGAAAGACCTTTGTGTTCAACATCCGAAGTATTACTTGACCTCCATGTATCATTCTCGTGTGTTAAATCCTGGTGTCTATTTTATGTCTAGTGTTGTTAATCAAGTAGGATCCATAAGCCTCGGAAGATTACAGAAGTAATATTTGTTGTATGTTCGGGAATGCATTTAAACATTTAGGCATTTCCTAAAGTATGTGGCCCATTTTTGTGACACCCAATTGCCATTTGCATTCTCCAGGCGATTAGGTAGTTGATTCTTGAATTCATTGTATGACATGTGCTAATTTTAGTTCCACTCGTGATCATTCTCATTCTTGGTATATTGAGAAGCGTACAGTAATAAACAAAAAATGTTTTACTCTGGTGCCTTAGTTGTATAACTCTTCTCGATGTTACATTATCCAGCCTCTCCTGGTTCCTTGCTTTTGCCACTTTAGTTTTCAGGATTTAGCCCCCATTTTAACTTATATGGTAGCAAAATCTGAGCAGTGTGAACCATCATGTGATCTTGGTACTGTCTGTTAGAATCAGCAAAGCAAGTAGTTGATGGCACACTGCAAACCATCATCTACTTGTGACTAAATGCTTGTTAGGACCATTCCTCTTGATTCAGTAATGTGAACAAATGCTTCATTGCCACTTTAGTTTGTCAGGATACAGCCCCCAACTTTAACCGATATTAGCCAACCAAATCCGAGCAGCCTTAACTGTCATATGATCTTGCCACTGTCTCTTTGTATCTGCAAAGCACAGTAGTTGTGAGAACACTTCAAACCATCTTGTTAGGACCGTTCCTCTCAATTCAGTATTGTTAAATTTTTAAAAAAAATTTCAGTTTCATCCTTAAGGTTCCTTTTTTAAAGGTTAGTCCATTACAACTGTCGTATTTCTTATTGAAATTATTACACTATTTGTTGACAGGAACACCTTGCTTCCGTGGGTATGGAAGGCGCAATGGTGAGCGCAGAAGGAAGTCCGTTCGTGGGTGCATTGTTAGCCCCGACCTCTCTGTTCTGAACCTGGTCATTGTTAAGAAAGGTGATAATGATCTTCCTGGCTTGACTGATGTTGAGAAGCCAAGGATGAGAGGACCAAAGAGGGCCTCAAAAATCCGCAAGCTGTTCAACCTTTCCAAGGAAGATGATGTCAGAAAGTATGTCAACACATACCGCCGAACCTTCACTACCAAATCAGGTTTGAAGTTCACAAATCATAATAGGCAGTTCTTATGCATTATTTAATCCTTATTCTTGTAAACTTAATTTGATGATATGCTGTGATCTCATTAACTAATGATATACTGATGTTCTTGCCATTGTCTTGTTTAACCTTTTCTTATCCAGTGCTTGTTTGTCAAACCATGCATTGTTCTACTTGGCAATATATTATAATAATGTGGAATGGTGTAGAGGAGGACCCAGGTGGACTTGTTTTATTTTTCTTCTGGATAACAATTTTACTACTTTCCAACCTTTTCAATTTATATTTGTAGTCATAACTGTCATAATTAAAACCTGTTTTTTTTATCATTTGAATGTTAAGCAGACAGAAATACATTAACTTTCCTCGAATTGGAAATATTTGCATAAACCATGTTTCTGTTATTTGATGTTTAATATAAAATTTTGTTATGACAAATATACCTCTGTGGATATTCTCTCAATCAGCATTTGTCTGAATTTATCTTCTAGTTCCCCATATTCTGTTCTACTGTTAGAAGTTCCAATGGTTGTGATTTCTGCCACATTCATTGTTATGTAATATAACTAGTGTATCTAATTATCTAATTGTGCATCAATTCTCTTTTTCTAATCAAAAGTATAGTCAATATATATAAGTTATTGTGTATTAATTTGAGGATAGTAATTTTTTGTCATCTTATTTTTATCTGTATGAGCTTATCTAATTATTTAGTGCAAACGGCAAAGCTTCATTTCAAACAAATTCAAGCCTAGATCTGTAGTATCATTTCAATGCCTTTGCACTTGTTTAAAAATTTGAAGTCTTAAAAGCTTTTAGCTTTATGTGAAGCTTGGAGCACTTTAAGTTCTATTTTGCACAACTAGTTGAATTTTTAAAAGTATCTTGTCTATCTGTTTTTTGTGGTTGATTCCTCTTGTCAATACATGTCAATGGATGATAATCTTTGTTTTCAGTTAAGACCTCATCCTTTTCTTTTTTTTGCAACAAATTAAAATAATCTCTGATCAGAGACTGGTAATCCAAGTCTTGGTTTTTCTTTTATTAATTTGTTCCTAGATCGTATTTAAATGTTCGTCCTATGGTATCGCAGGCAAGAAAGCCAGTAAGGCGCCAAAAATTCAGAGGCTTGTCACTCCTTTGACCCTGCAAAGGAAGCGCGCCAGGATTGCAGACAAGAAGAAGAGGATCGCCAAGGCCAAGTCTGAGGCCGCGGAATACCAGAAGCTCCTTGCCACCAGGCTCAAGGAGCAGAGGGACCGCCGAAGTGAGAGCTTGGCAAAAAAGAGATCACGGCTTTCTGCTGCCGCTGCCAAGGCCGCATCCGTCTCTGCTTGAACTCGGATATCGGTTTAGGACAGGCTTGCGGCTTCTGTTTTGTTTTCTGTTTGAAGTAATTTTGACTGCTTATTGGTATCTGTATGGATCTTATTAGCCTTTTTGAGGTTTAAAATGTGGGATGTTGATTGCATCTGTGTTATGCTGTTTTTTGTCATTTTAAGGCTTTGGGGTTAATGGTACTGGAACTCCTATTAGTACATGTTGTTTGTTAGTTGATGAAATCCTTCTCTTTCCAGTTTGTATGGTGTTCTGCAGTTCTTCACATTATTTTGAATTCAAGCAGCTCTGTTTGAAGTTTGAACTTGATTTGTTCTGAGTTGTTTGGGGGTCCTGCTGCTTGAAGTTAATTGGTTTCTGAAAATACTAGTAGAGTTGATTTGTTTTTAATACATAAATATAGAGATTTTTAGGCAGCATTAAAAATCAGTTAATTGATTGATTTCCTTGTATCAACTATCAAGGAGAACTTGGCGGGCAAATTAGGTAGGAAAAAAAATGATGAATTTCCTTGAAAATTGATGGAAAAAATTGTTATGTATTTAATTGGTGTGAAGGCAGGCTTAATATTGAGCCCTCTCCAACTACATTCACATTGTTTGATGAAAAGACTAGTCTAAAACAATCATGTAAAACCCACCAAAACTAGAAGAAGCTATTCAATTTTAATGTCAGTTGTTAACAGCTAATTCGTCTTACCGTCACTCGCAAGTGGCCTTGTGGTCCTGTCTGGGTTGTTTGAGCATCGCTCTCCATAACAAATCATGAGTTCGAGCCCGCGCGCGTGACATTTGGGGCTGGCCTACATGTGCCCCAATGCGACTGCGTCTCTGGCAGCCATGACGATGATGTCCGCGCACGACACAACTCCCGGACGGAGCTCCTCGAGGGCCTCCTTAGCCTCATCAATCACTTCGTAGGATCAAAGTGAGTTGATGTTGGCCAAGGCCAGCTTTTCTTCGAGCATAGCAGTTGTATCATCCAACAATAACGATGCTATCGCACCCCTGAAACAAATAACAAGAGTTAGCTCAAGAATTGAGCTCCATCAAAGGACGGAGAAACAAGTAGAGCACGCTTACATTCACGAAGCATGTTCTCGTGCCATCGCCCGATGCACGAACTCCCTAACGGCAGGCTCCAAAGTGTAGGCGGTTTCCAGCTTCGGTCATCCAATCGACAAAAAGAGTCAGAGGAGCCTTAAGTCCAGAGGAGGGCTTTTAAGAATGGAATATTTCAAAGCATTCGCTTCTAGAAGAATTTGAACTAATTGTGTCATAGTCGATCGTTTATGTCCAGTCGCTACATAAACACTTCGTCAGAGATCGATAGTTGACCCTCGCTTTAGGAAGCGTCATACCTTGCTCGATCAAAAAAGGAAAGGGCATTGAGGGCTCGGAAACTGCGCAATTGGGCTGAAGAAATGGATGATGCTTTTATGAAGAGGAGGAGGAGGAGAAGAAAGGGAAAGAAAGTAGGAGCATGATTGCAGTGAGAGCCAGTCCATCTGTTGTTGAGGAGGGCCACTGCACTGTGGCTGCTGTTGAAGCTTGAGTCCTAGTTGAGTTCAAATCAAGACCCAACCCGATCCGCTAGTGCCATCAGATCCAAATCCAAATTAGAAGTTAATCGGGTTCACTGCTCAACCCGACAACAGATCAGACCCGGAACTGATACTGTGGCAATTCGAAGCCCGACCCGACAGTACTGTACCCGCCCCGTTAGTGCATGTCAGCCCGATCCGCTTCTGCAACAGTTCAGACCCGATCCAGACCCGTTAAGACAAAACAGAACCGTTAAGCAAACAACGTGGTGTTCAGAGTCTGATTCGCGTGGTTCTCAAAGGATTGAACTCATGGAGGCAAGAGCTACGCATCTACAACAACAAAACACTGAGATCAAGCATGATTCTTAGTGGGTGAGTTTCTTAATTCTACAGTCAGATTATTTATCAGGGCATGTGTATTCAGGTATTTCTACGATTACCATACATCTATCCATATTTAGTAGATATCGGATACATATATCGCATTTAGAAACCAATACAAAATCAGATACTATGAAAAAAACATAGTCTCTTTACGAACAAAGATGAAGCTAACATCAAGTGGACCCCTAGTCACCTAGATTGAAGAATATAGATGAAAACAATTATTGAAATATAGTACACAGAGAATAGATAGAAAAACCCTAAATTATTGAGAGGGAAAAAAAAAAAACTCCAGTCATTATCATACAGATTACAAATATTGTATGAAAGCCTGGCACACACAACTGCTGACATACACAAACCAATTAACTGAACCTCAAGCAGAAGTGAGGGTGTCACCCCTAAAGCTTTCACAGGCTCTCTAGCTCTCATGTATCATCTCAATTGGCTCTTCAACAGAATCACATGGAAAAAACCATGGTTTGGCCGAGTTTCGAATCGTTGAATCCCCTGTGGATGTCCGAATCAGACGGCCAGGGGAAACCATGATTCAGTTCCATTTCTTGCCAAGAGGAGACCAGCAGTCAGCGCAGCTCCAAACAAGGCGTGCATGCGCACACAATAGTACTTTGCCATGAAGATCTTAACTTGTCCTGAAATTTGCTTGGAAGTATCAGTTATCTCCGAGTTGAAATCGAAATATTGGTCCAAGAACACTTTTTTGGAGTAATCCTACTTACATTGTGGTTTTGTTCAACAAAGTCGACAACCAGCTTTCCCATTGGAAGAGTGAGAGCACACATAACCTGAAGAGTCCACATCAATAAACAAGTTTATATTAGTATAGTTAAACTACAAAAGGCCGCATATTTATTCATATTGAGAAGAGTTACAAAAATACAATCACATAAAAGTCATGAGTAATCCCCTTCTTATATAACCCCATACAAGACCAAATCATATTCAAATTATGTTTCGTAATACTATTAGATCTATATAATATTTCAAATTCTATTAGAACTTGATAACTATATAACTACTAATTAATTAATTAATAATTACTTCATATATCTAACATCCCCCTCAAACTCAAGATGGTATGACATCGAGAGTTTGCCTTAAAAAACTAATAAATAAAAACTGAAACTACTACATTACTAATGCCAGTGCTGAATAACTAAATTCCTGATGCCAAAGTACTTGTTGTTGATACAGACACTGAATTGTTGACACTGACAGCAAACTAAAAGAAACCAACTTAAATAAACTCAAATAATCCGCCCTTGGACCCTCAAACTATCCTCTCTTGGAGTCTTAAATAATACTCCTCTGGGAACTCAAACAATCCTCCTTTGAGAAGTCTAACAAACAGAGACTATCCTCCCTTGGGATCTCAAACTCTCAAACAAATTCAGGCGATCCGCTCTTGAGATCTCAAATTCTCAGACAAACTCATATGATCCTCCTTTGGGGTCTCAAATAAACTCAAATGACCCTCCTCTGGGATCTCAAATGATCTCCACTGTATGGCACAAATGTTAAATGCAAATTACCAGAGCGCGTTGCCAGAAAACCGAACATAATCTAAAACGATTTTTCTCTCGTCTCCAAAAGTTGCAAGACCGAGAACAAAATCGAACTGAAGAAACCCAAGCTGAACTGAATCTGAACCAAGATGAACTGTCGAAGACAAACTGCCAAATTTCAAACCAAACCATTAGAGAAGTTTTGCAAACTAAAGCCAAAACAAATCTGAACTGAGCCGAGAGATGAATCAAACAAAGAAAACCAAACCAAAACTGAACTTGAGTGAAAGTGTCCAAACCAAAAAACTGAACCAAAACTCAAAACCAAAACAAATCTTCCAAGTGAAGTCACCAATGGATCTTACTCTTCTGCTGCGTGACTAGATGCGGACTAAATTCCAACAAAAGATCTCAAAACCAAAGTACCAACTTCACACGAAGAGTGCTGAAATCGGACTTTAAATCATCGATTCCAACACCAATCTATACAAAATTTACTCAAAACAGTAGAATCTACCAAATTCACTCCACCATTGATTTCAGAACGCCCAAAAACCTTGAAATCAACTCTAAGATCATCAAAATCAGCCTTTGGAATACCGAGTTACGGTCAAATCAACTTCAGTCGTTAGATTAACAGATTCCAGTCTGCACCCCTATTGTTTAATATTTGTTGTTCTGCCCTACACTTTTTCAAGTGGACAGCAGATTCCTTCCTTTCTTCAAAGACCCAACTCCAACTTTGAAACCAAATCCCAGAGCAAACACCAAGACCTTGACTGGTTGGATTCAGGTTGCTAATCTGAAACAGATATGGAAACTCGTGAACAAATTTTTGTGGGAGTTAACAGTTAATTGAGATCAGAAGAAAATTACGAAACTGGACATAGATGTGCTTGAATCTTAGAGAAATTGCAAACGATGAAACAAAGTCAAAACCAGAGTTGCCGACAAAGAGGAGTTGCCAACAGATCTTCAAGCGAGAATAGAACCAGATTTTTGTGATAACAAACCCTCTTAGAGAAATTGCAAACAATGAAATAAAGTGAAAATCTGGGTTACCGACGAAGACTGAGAGTTGCCAACAGATTTTCAGCGAGATAGACCAAATCGAATCCTAGTCAATTTTCTTTTTTTCTTTTTCTTTACTGAATATGAAAAGGGAATTGTTAAATAAGCAGATTGCTGAAT
The DNA here is from genome assembly GCA_038442645.1 of Agave tequilana. Taxonomy (NCBI): domain Eukaryota; kingdom Viridiplantae; phylum Streptophyta; class Magnoliopsida; order Asparagales; family Asparagaceae; genus Agave; species Agave tequilana. Next base: position 11,730 of record JAVJIF010010787.1, read on the forward strand.
AACAAAGAAGACTAAAAACGAAGTTTGCTGAATAACAAAAAAGACTGAAAACAAACTTTGCTGAATAACAAAGTGAAACTAGGGTTGACAAAGATTCAAATTCATATTGCAAACAAATTCTGATTGAGGAAGGAATCCGACTGAGATTTGGAAATCCTAATAGAGAATAGAAACCAGACATATTCTGATCAAGGAATGGACCCAAAAAAGAACCCTGAAATTCGAACTCAAACAAAGATTGCTAACAGAGAATTGCCAAAGAACATAGACTCCATGAATGCGAAGAAGATTCAAAATGCGGAAGTGATAGAAGAAATTTCTTAAAACTTTTTTTTTAAAAAAACCTTACCGTTCATCATGGACACTATCGGCGCGGTACTGTTCATGTGAACAATAATTTTTTTTTTAAAAAACTGAATTTAAATCAGATTGGAGAAAAGAAGATGAGGAAAAAGAAGACGATTTGATGATGATGCTCAAGATGGCGAGGTTGCAAAGGATTGAGCACCCTAGGGCTCTGATACCATGTTAGATTACATAGGTAAATTTCCATTGACTCTAAAAAACTACTTTTTATTGAATTCAAGAGAAGTACAAAATACAATAAAACTATGGGAAGTTAATGACTTATTTAAAATTAGTAGTTTCAATCTCAAATTGGCAATGAAAATGTATTGGACAACACAATTTTATGTAATACCATTGCTTTGTATCCTTTTCCAGGTTATGATGTTCATGATAAAGCTTTAGCCATTGACTTTATTGCTATCTCCCGCAAAATGAAATACAAAGAAAAAGAGCAAATCATGGAGTTGCTTCAGTATAAGTTGTCTGGTTAACTGAAAACTTACAGCGCATGTTGGAGGAAGAGATCTGCACAGACTGAAACCAAATAAGAGAAGATAAAGCATTGTGATTCCCAATCGCACAATTTTGAGCCCGTTTCAGTGCCAAGCCTAACCTGGGTCACTCAGATAAATTACAACCACCTTCTGCAGTAAATAGATGAATATAAGACCTTAAGTTGCAAAAAATACCAGAGGGGACATCTTTCCAACATCTCGATCTCCGTCAATCTGAAATATTGCACTAAAAGAGTGTAAACTTTATCGAGTGCAAGTAACAAGCACATCTAAGAAACACACCTGGTGGAAGTGACTACAGAAAAGAATTAAGGTGGTTGTTATCCCGACAAGGACTGATGCAGATATAATCGTTCTAGTTAGAGGAAGACTGCTTATTCCACTGAGAGATCAAACCATTTAGTCCATGGAAGTCATGTTGTTAGAGAAATGAAGAAATAAGTGAAATCAGGAAGAGCGAGATTACTGAAAGTACCTTGATAATTTTTTGCTGCTGTTGGAGAAATAAAAAGCTGTAGTGGCAAATGGACCAAATGCAGCGAAGCACAATGGTTCTCCTAGTCCTTTATAACTCAGTCGAAATGGAGGGCACTGCAAGGAATACAATCATGGCTAAGATGAGCACCTTCTCAAGGATCACTGATGAGGACATCATGCCGCCGCCCAGGGGCAGGTTCGATCGAGTATACTTCAGGAGGCGATGCACTGGTCTTCTATGGTTTTAGATTAGACTTGTTTCAGACTTTATTGATAGCAGATGTTTTAGCTTTATTTGTTTTCTTTTTATTTTTGTTCTTTTGTGGACGTTTAGTACCACATCGGTTATTTCCCAGTAGTCCTCTTTTGTAAAGCCTATATAAGGCCCCCTAGACTATTATGTTGAAATTATTGAATGATTAAATTTTTCCTCAAATTATCTTGCTAAATTCTTGAGTTTATTGGCTCTCGAGTTTCTGGGTGAGAAGCCCGCGTAAGGGGTGGAAACCCAAAATCTTATCCTATTCTCAATTTAAATTTTGGTTACGATTTGAAGGTGATTGCGATCCAGGTGGTTTTACATCATTTTGATATCAGAGCCCTAGTTTTCAATCCCCTTCAAATATTGTCTTTTCCAAAATTTTCTTTCAGTCTCCAAACCCTAGTTCTACATAACTCTAGATTTAGATCCATTCAAAAAAAAAAGAAAAAAAAAGAAAAAAAGAAAAAGATTACACTGTTCAAAAAAAAAATACAGTGAGAAAAAAAATCCTTCGAAAATCCAAATTCCCACTGTTCATCTGCTCTCCCTGTTCATCAATTCCCGTCGCCATCTCCATCCAGCGCCGCTCGTCGTCGTCATCCTTGCCTCCGATCGATGGAGCCATCGTCCCCGAATCTCCCGCCCACAGCCCTCGCCTTCTCGTTCCACCTCGCCGACGACAACAGCGGAGCCCCACCGCTGCCCCTCCATCAGATCTTCCGCCATCAAGAGTAAAGGAACACGGCACCATCCTCGTTTCGACATCCTCACGCAAGATCTCTGCCTCCGCAAGAACTCTGCCGCATCTCCAAGTCTCGGTCAACGACGACATCACCACCCCGGTCCTCGTCTTCATCCTCATCTATGCCCAACGGCATCATCGCCGACGATCTCTGACGCCGTCGTCATCATCTTCAGTCGTGCCTCCGCTCGACGAAACCGTCGTCGCTGAAGATCTCCGCCACGACAAGCTCAGATCGCCGCCACTGTCTCCATCCACAGCAACAACAGGATCGACGCCTCCGTCACCTCAATTTCAGATCCGACATCTCGTTTTCATCAGTCGACTACAACTCCGGTCGGAGGAGAGAACACGACTTCATCGGAACTGTGTAGTCGCCGGATATCCGGTGTTCTGCCCCGTCGCAACAGGACCAGACCATCACCGGCGCAAATTAGGAGTGGATTGGCGCGAATCAGTGCCTTGTAGAAGCTTCCTGGACCTAGGTCGAAGCTTCCGGAACTTCTCGGAGAGCCGCCGATTTCGTCCCTCTGATCGTGCCCACTCGGCGTCGCCAGATCTCCCATCGCCGTCCACCGCTCCGACGCCGTCGCCGCTGCCGTTCTGCCCTAGCTGCGCCCGAGAACGAAGGAGTAAAGATCCTGCCCTAGCTGCGCTCGAGAACGAAGGGAATTGGGTATTGGGTTTTAAATCCATCAAACCCACTTATTTAAAACCCAAGTTATAATCGGGTTTTGGGTTATCGGATTTGATAATCCGACCATCCTCAATTGGGTTTGAAACAGGTAATTGGATTTATTCAAAACCCGACCCGATCTGCTACCCGGTTTAAAATTCAGCAGAGCACTGCGTTAACTCGGTTGAGTTAACCGAGTTAACTCGACTAAGTCAGCACAATACAGTTTCAGCAACCGGATTATTTCACAGAGTTGACTCAGTCCAGATCATTCGCTGATCCAGTCCAGTTCTTCCTGACTCAGTCCAGAAGCACAACATCACTTCCGACGGCCGTTCAGGACTCGTTTCAAGTCCGAATTGATCCGTTTTCGAGGCAGTGGATTCGTGACGACCAGTACTACGCGCCTACAGCAGTCTCGTTCAGGTTTGAGTTACGGTCGCCTCCCAAGGTAACTTTGAATATTGTCAGTATTCCTGCCATTTAATTAAAATAGCTAGTCCTTCCAATCTGTCGCATGATAGAATTTATCGACTGTTGCCCACTAAATAAGTGAGTTGTGTGATCTGACCTTGAGTGGTAACCCGACTTAACATTAATTGTGCAACTTAACTAATTTGAATTTGTGATCACTTGATTTATCTTGAAGTTAACTGTATCAGCACGTGTCTTTATCACTGTCTCCACATTACATTTTCTTAATCACGTGTTAATCTAAGTAGCTTAAAATTGGTATTATCTTTCACCATTCTAATCTCTAACTCCTCCTGCATAACATACTATTCTAAGGACAGCTTGCATTTAGGGTCAGTGAGGATCTGAGGATACTATAGAAGTGGTAGGACTTTTTCTATAGGCGAAACTTCAGCACCAATGGACCCTAGCATTCATGATACTCTTAACACAATCCTGAACAAGATAGAAAATATGGACAGACAACTACAAGAAGTTAGGGATCAGGTTGATGTCAATTGTAGGGATCTAGCAACTAGAATTGGTAGGGTAGAAACCAATAGGAGAAGAATCAGGATGATGAAAGTTCTCGAAATGACAGTAGGTCTCCCAGGCGTGAGCGAGGCCCACCTTACCAAACAACTGATGCCGATGCCCAGTATATCAGGAGCGTTAAGGTCGATGCTCCTTCCTTTGACGGGCGTTTAGACCCTCAGGTTTATATAGATTGGCAGTTGGCCATGGACCGATATTTTCGTTGGCATGACATGTCTGAGTCAAGAAAGGTTCGATTGGCCGTTATAAAATTAACGGGACAAGCTGGGCAATACTGGGAAAACCTAGAGAGGATGATGAGATACAGAAGGGAAGACCCCGGGGCACTTGGGAAAGCATGAAAGAGAAGCTTATGATGAAGTATGTTCCACCATCATTCAGTCAACAACTGTTAGACAAATGGAATCGATGGACCCAGGGGAACAAATCAGCCGCTGATTATATTGCTAAATTTGATGAATATCTGAATCGGTGTGGAGCTATTGAGTTAGAATCTCCCGAACAGACCCTATCTAGGTTCAGGTCCGGTCTTAGGGATGATTATCGCCGAGAGCTCATTGCTCGAGGCATCACGACTTTAGAACAGGCATATCAGCTAGGCACTGACTTAGATGAGTCTAGAGGATCCTATTTTAACCGAAATAACTTTAAGGATAACTCTAAAACGACCACTACTAGCCAGCCAAGCTTCAACCGAACTCTTCCTACCTCAAGTAAATCTGCCTCCAGTTCCTCTAGCGTCAAACCAGCAGGTCCTTCTGGTACAAAGCCCTTTACATCCGAAAAGAGAACGTTAAGTGAACCAGGAAAAGTCAACCCTAGAACCCAATGCTACAGGTGTCAAGGGTATAGTCACCTTGCCAGCCAGTGTCCGAGTCAAACCAAAACCCTCTTTCTCGAAGTTCCCATTGAAGATATAGAAGGAGAGGATGATGGAGAAGAGGTTGTGCACCAACAAGATGATGACTCAGATGCCTCTGTCGAAGAGTATGAATTCAATGGGTGCATCAGAACTGTGGAAATTACGAGCCTACCTCCTGATGTAGCTCGCACCCAATTAGGAGTGGTTAGATGTACTTTAACCCAACCTGAACCACTCAACGACTGGAGAAGGACTGCCATATTTCAAACTTGTACAAAAATTGGCAATAAGAACTGCAAGGTAATAGTGGATAGTAGCAGCTGCATCAACGCTGTTGCGTCAAAGTTAATCACCACCTTGGGGATGACACCGGTGAAGCATCCAAGCCCCTACAAGGTTACATGGATCGATGCTACATTTATAGATGTTCAGGAGAGATGTCAAATTCTCATCCAATTTGCCACATACACAGAAGATGTGTGGTGTGACATACTCCCCATGAATGTAGGTCATATCATTTTGGGTCGGCCATGGTTATTTGACTTAGATATAACCATACATGGACGTACCAACCAGTGTTCGTTCGTCCATAATGGAAAAAAGGTGAAGATTATGCCAAATCAACTGAAGCCGCCAATCCGAGAGAAAGAGGCTGATAAAGGGAAAGATAAAGTGGACGTTATAAATCCTAAAAAAAGGGTTGATAAGGGCAAAGGTAAGATGAAAATGAATTTGATTAGCCACGATCAAATTGAAAAGAGCTCGCAGGATGGTTCTACTTGTTATGCTCTCGTGGCTCGAGAGGCTAACCGGGATATCGAGGAGCAGATTTCTAAGCATATTAAATCAATTCTGGAGGAGTTTTTCGAAACCCTCCCACAAGATCTACCAGGTGAGTTACCCCCTATGCGAGACATCCAACATGCTATTGACTTAGTCCCAGGAGCAACTTTACCAAATTTGCCTCACTATAGAATGAACCCAACTGAACATGCGGAATTGCAACGGCAAGTAGAAGAGCTACTTGACAAGGGGTTCATCAAAGAGAGCTTGAGCCCATGTGCGGTTCCCGCACTTTAGCGCCAAAGAAGGATGGTACATGGCGTATGTGTGTGGATAGTCGTGCAATCAATAAAATTACCGTCAAGTACCATTTTCTCATTCCCCGTCTTGATGATATGCTGGATCTGATGTCAGGTGCCACAATCTTCTTCAAAATTGATCTTAAGAGTGGGTACCATCAAATTAGAATCCGACCAGGGGATGAATGAAAAACCACATTTAAGACTAAAGACGGGTTATATGAATGGTTGGTTATGCCATTTGGACTGTCCAATGCTCCAAGCACCTTCATGAGAGTAATGACCCAATTGTTTCGACTGTTTATCGGTAAGTTTGTGGTGGTCTATTTTGATGACATACTGATCTACAGCCAAACCCAGGAGCAACATGTGGGACATCTGAGGCAAGTCCTCTGCACACTCCATGCTGAGAAATTTTATGCAAATCCAAAAAAGTGTGCTTTTTGTATAGACAGGGTTATCTTCCTAGGATTTGTGGTTTCCTCCGAGGGGGTTTCCGCAGACCCTGAGAAAGTGAAGGCAATAACCGAGTGGCCACAACCCCGGACGATTAGGGAAGTCAGAAGCTTTCACGGGTTTGCCACTTTCTACCGTCAGTTCATAAAGAATTTTAGTCCTATTATGGCACCTATAACCGACTGTTTAAAGAGCGAGGTGTTCCAGTGGACTCCTGCTGCCTCCAAGGCTTTCGCTGAAATAAAGAGAATGATGACAGAAGCTCCTGTAATGCGTCTCCCTGATTTTTCAAAAGCTTTTGAAGTAACTTGTGACGCATCGGGACTAGCAATAGATGGTGTACTGAGCCAGGAAAACCACCCGGTTGCTTATTTCAGCGAAAAATTAAATGATGCCCGGCAACGCTACTCCACATATGACAAAGAATTTTATGCGGTTATACAGGCTTTGCGCTACTGGAGACATTATCTGTTGCCACATGAATTCGTGTTGTACTCAGATCATGAAGCGTTAAGGTATCTCAACTCCCAGAAGAGATTAAATGCCTGACATAGCAAATGGGTGGAGTTCTTGCAGGATTACACTTTTGTTCTCAAACACAAAGCAGGCATCGAGAATAAGGTCGCTGATGCGCTGAGTCGACGTGTCACGATCTTGGTGGCAATGAGCACAGAAGTGGTTGGATTTGAGAAATTAAAAGAGGAGTATGAATCATGTCCCGATTTTGGAAAAATTTATGTCACGTTACGAGACGGCCCTATTCGTGAGATGTACGGTTTTCTCCTTCAAGACGGTTATCTCTTCAGATTCCGTAAGTTGTGTATTCCCCGTACGTCCCTCAGGGATTTTCTCTCTTGGGAACTACATGCTGGAGGTCTGGCGGGACATTTCGATCAGAACAAGACAATTGAGGCCGTTGAACACCGATTCTACTGGCCGAGTCTGAAAAGAGATGTCTCTAAAGTAGTTAGCTAATGTCGCACGTGTCAACTGGCCAAGCAATAAAAGCATATTGCCGGACCTTACACTCCTCTTCCTGTACCTAATTGCCCCTGACAAGACGTGAGCCTAGACTTCATATTAGGGCTGGCCAAAACTCAAAAAAAGCACGATTCTATCCCAGTGGTAGTTGACCGATTCTCAAAAATGGCTCACTTCATCCCGTGTTCTAAGACCTCAGATGCGTCTCGAGTGGCTGTCTTATTCTTTGATCATATCGTAAAGTTGCACGGGATACCTAAAACCATGGTGTCTGATAGGGATGTTAAGTTTGTTAGCTATTTCTGGAAAACACTTTGACATAAGATGGGCACCAAACTGAAATTCTCAACCGCCTTTCACCCCACAGACAGATGGTCAAACCGAGGTGGTAAACAGATCTCTAGGAAATCTCCTCAGGTGTCTAGTTGGAGAAAATTTAAAAACTTGGGATCTCATTTTGCCTATGGCTGAATTTGCTTATAACGGATCTATAAATAGGACTACGGGTCTCAGTCCTTTTGAAATAGTAAACGGTTTTAAGCCCAGGCAACCCATTGATTTAATTCCCATGGCTCATCATCATTCTAGGGTATCAGACTCCGCATCAGCATTTGCATCTCATATCCATGCATTACATGAGGAAGTCAGAGACAAAATAATGAAAAATAATACTGATTATAAAGCTTCTGCAGATCTACATCGCCGATTAAAATCTTTTAATGTCGGAGATTATGTGATGGTCCGCATGCGATCCGAACGGTTTTCACCAGGAACCGTGGAGAAATTACACGCGCGGAGTGCAGGGCCATTCAAGATTATCAAGAAAATCAATTCAAATGCTTATGTGGTGGATATCCCACCTGACTTTGGCATCAGTTGCACCTTTAATGTTGAGGATTTGGTTCCATATCGAGGTACTTTTGATACCCCTTCTGATCCATTTGTGGATGAGCCAAGCCAAGACCTTCTTTCTGAGAGCCCCCCACTACCTCCACTTCCCCCTAAAATGTCCTATGTAACAGAACATATAGATTCTATCTTGGATGATCAGATTATCTCTACTGGAGATGGAGGAACGAGACGCTATCTCATTAAGTGGACGGGAAAACCTGATTCAGAAAATTCTTGGACTACCGAGGAGGACCTCCAGCATCTTGATCCTGATCGACTGGAGCGCTATCACAGCAGACAACAGTTCTGTCCCCCACACTCGACAGGGTCGAGTTCTTTCCACCCGGGGGGAATTGATGAGGACATCATGCCGCCGCCCAGGGGCAGGTTCGATCGAGTATACTTCAGGAGGCGACGCACTGGTCTTCTATGGTTTTAGATTAGACTTGTTTCAGGTTTTATTGATAGCAGATGTTTTAGCTTTATTTGTGTTCTTTTTATTTTTGTTCTTTTGTGAACGTTTAGTACCACATCGGTTATTTCCCAGTAGTCCTCTTTTGTAAAGTCTATATAAGGCCCCCTAGACTATTATGTTGAAATTATTGAATGATTAAACTTTTTCTCAAATTATCTTGCTAAATTCTTGAGTTTATTGGCTCTCGAGTTTCTGGGTGAGAAGCCCGCATAAGGGGTGAAAACCTAAAATCTTATCCTATTCTCAATTTAAATTTTGGTTACGATTTGAAGGTGATTGCGATCCAGGTGGTTTTACATCAATCACGGGCAAAAGATGAAAATACTGCACAGTTCTAACTGCCTCATATACAGATATTAGGTGCTATGTGTGTGTCTGTGCCCTAAAAAAAGGTGATATATTTTTTATACACCACATGTGACACTCGAAATATTCCACTCAAATAGACAAATTATAAACATATAAGTTTTCCTCGGTAAATATGCACACAAACTTCATTATAGGAAAAAAGGTAAAATTTGATCTTAAAGGAAGTGACAACACGAAAACAGGAAATACATGGTATGTATAGGTCAATTCTAATAACAAGATAAGCTTGTATGCATCATATTAACACTTCTCAGAATTTTACACAAACCAATTCATCTAGGGCTTAACTCGCCCCAATTTACCAAATTTCTTCTTAATATGTGGTACATATAGTGTTTACAAGATCGTTTGATTTAATAAAGCTTTTTCTAGTATTCTTGCAATAGAACATTCAATTTTCCATTATATTTGTTGCCAACCGATTGGGACTTCTCAAAATAGGGTCATCTCATATATTTCTTCTATAGTAAGTTTCACTTCAGGATTCGGATAAACTCAGTAAGTTTTCATGAAATACATAAGGAAATTCATTAACCACTGAAATATCGTCTAACTCTTCTTCACAAATTCACCCACCACACTAGCAAGGGAAAATGATAAGATCCCACTTAAATCTTGGGATGACAACCTAAAGAGTAGAATTCCCCTTTATATCATAGAGTATTTCATTTATATCAAAAGTCTTTACACCGCCGACCTATCATTCACATTTCTGGGTATATAAATCACACTAATTCATTCCACGGAGTGGTTCCATATATTTATCATTTTGACACTTCATCACTTAGCAGATCACCACCAAGGCTCCGCTTCTCTTCAAACAATAAGGTCATGAAGAAGGCTATTTTGTTCTTTCACACAGGCATGGGCGGAGCTACATAGCTCAGGTAGGGCAGTGCCCAAACTAAGATCAGAAATAATTACTCTATCCATGCTCTCGAGCAGTTTTTTTTATCACTAAGGCTCATAATATGTTCACCCTGAACTCTGCATGGTGCCCCATCTTGCTTAAATTTAGCAACACCTTCCTTTAAATTGAGTGGGTAATAACTATCCATTCTTCCCACTAAAAACCTTGTAAATGACCATAATTAGTTGATAGCTGTGGAAGCCACCACTTGTTAAAACCCCCAGGACTTGCAATTAATACAATCTCATTTGCTTTTCAAAGAATATGGCAATACCCATACTATCTTAATTAACATCCAAATAACGGTTATGGGATATCAAGGGAATTAATATCACCAAAAGTTTCTGACAAGTTTCATGCACGTTTTAATAGACTTCTATGAAGAAGTTTGAAGAGAGAATGTTTATTCTTTCACTTGTTCTTTGCTCCAAGTGAAGGCTGTCGCTTCTAGCCTACAATAAGTTTGACATGGCTAAATCAAAGAACAAGAAGAAATGAAAAAGAAAGAAGGTGAAGAGACACCTTCACACAAGATAAGTATTTATTGTTATTTATTTTTATATATTTTCCTAACTTTTTATATCTTTTTTCTAAATTCATGCCATTGCTTCTCTTTATAAATACATGTTTGATGAATAATGATGTGACGTGAAGATACGGAGTTTTCGATAATAATTAATTATCTAACTTTTAGAACCGAGAACTCCTAATTTTTCTAGTTTTAATAACATTTGGTATAAACATGAATACATGATAAAAGGAGCATATACTCTATCTGATTGTTTTTTAATTTTCCAAGCAACTTTGTAATTATTGTTTATAAATCATAAATTTGGCCATTATTGTAACCATCTAAGAATTTTCAATAATAAAATTTTCTTTTAAAGTTATTATTTTTAAATAATATAAAACTCAAATTATTTCTCTGGTAATGACCACTCTAGCATCATTTTTGACATGTCTATGACAAAGGGATGTGATTATAAGGCAATAAATATTAATTAGTATTGTGCCCACCTGTCTTGAAATTCTAACTCCGCCCCTCCATACAAGTCAGTACACTATGTATCTTTTCTAATATGAATGCCTACCAGTTGGCTACCACTAAATCTACAGTCTAGTCAATTTTAAATTTTTTTCTTTAGCCTTGGACTTATTGTGGACTTTTGAACTCTCTCTCTCTCTCTCTCTCTCTCTCTCTCTCTCTCTCTCTCTCTCTCTGTGTGTGTGTGTGTGTGTGTGTGTGTGTGTGTGTGTGTGTGTGTGTTGTCACATAGACACTTCACTAATTATATAATCCTGTTACTTCACTAATTATTATAATCCACATTCTTATTACGTCCACATTCCAATGTTCATATCGATTAAATAACATGGTTCACATGCATTCCATCTACTTGGTATGACTACAACACTTGAATAACATAATGTATATTTCATGTACACACTCTTATAAATATTGAAAGAGATTCTAAAACAAGCTATAACCATAAATAGGTCCAACATCAAAACTTCGGTGATTCCCTCATTGCCACCCCCTTCTCTTTTTCTTCTTTTCTTTTTTTTGTTGCATGAGAATATTGAATATCTTATATAGTTCGACCCTATTCACTTGATTTAATAATTATACTTTCTTAGGTTTTCAAACGTACAATTTCCAAGCTTTCATTAAGCAATGTAACATGTGCCATATCAATGATAAAGGTCTATAGTTGTTTAGAAAAACTGCAGCTACTTTTGCTTATGGTAAACTGGCACCTTTGCAAATGAATCGATGATACAAGTCTGTGTGTCTGTACATAATTGAATATGTGCCAAGTGGCAGTTGAAGTTGAGAATTTCGCGAGGAAGATCAATCAGTAGAATGGATTGAAAATGACAAGAGACAGCAAAAGGGAGACAACTTGTGCCAGGAGAAGCTGAGTTCCCTTTCTTCTTGCTTGAATTTAGCTAGTGAAGATGCAAAAATAAGTCTAATGGCCCGAGGGCAATTGGGCAGGGGAAAAAAATATGAAGAAAATAACCCAAGGATGGCTACTCATATCTAAGACGTAAAGCTTTAACAAGGAAATTTCAGTATAGTAAACCACAAAGTCACATGAAAACTTTATCACATGTAAGCGCTCACTAATCACAATGATATATAATGTGTCAGGGAAACTTTCCCCCCTATAGTGGGACAAAGCGATAGGGACTCACTCAATTTTTTCTCTTTTAATCACAATGATATACAATGTATGTGCTCCAACAATTCCTACCAACAATTGCTAAAACTCTCAAATATCAGGTTTTTATAATTTTCAAATCACAGACATAAAAGTTAGAACATCCATCCAAAGGTCCAATTTTGTTGCAGGATACTTATGGATGGTTTATCCTGCAGTTAGAGATTCTCACATATTTCACGGGGGAAATCAGTGAGTGGAATGGATTGAAAATGACACGAGACATAAAATGGGAGACATTCTGTACCAAGAGAAGTTGAGTCCCCTTTCTCCTTGCTGACTTTAGCTAGTGAAGATGCAAGGAGATTTGATTTTGTTAAGTCTAATGGCTTAGGGCCATTGGGTGGGAAAAAAGAAAATGAAAAATAATCCAAACATGGCTGCTCTTATATAAAACAAAGCTTTAACAAGGAAAATTTCGACACAGTAAACCGTGAAGTCACATGAAAACTTTGCCACATAACTATAACAAGGGGATACAACGTGCACATTGAGTAACTTCCATCAACAAACAGAAATTCCATACCTGATAAACATACCCACAAAGTATAGCACAAGTCACCAACAAAATGAAGCGCATGTCTCTTGCCTCTGTAGATGCCCAATGAGGCCCAAAAAGCCAAGTGCAAGTGATGTGTTAGCAGCAATTTGGGTCAATGCTCGACTGCACAAAAATGTTCATCCAATATTTGTGTTCATTATTATTCTTTATTGATCAAGCAAGCCAAACTCAAACTGTAAAAATAAAGTGTACCTCCCAATTATGTTGACAACAGATTCTTTTTTGTCTCTGTCCACCCCAGTATCAGAATCATAGACATCATTACTACGGGAAGAGAAGTTAAATGTAAGTCTCTTGCTCATCAAGAAAAGAAAGGATGAAAACCACGTAACCAAAAGTTTAAGCTGCTAGATCAATGACTAACAATGTACATCGAGCAAACTTAATCTTGACGCCCTCCAGCATAAACATGACATGCTTGGAAAGGCAGAATATATGGGGTAAACTAATGAATGAGGTTTGTTTTCAAGGTAAAGTGGGTTTACGACATGGTATCATGGTATCAGAGAAAACTTGACACTTGCACTCACCTCAAATTGAGCCAAGTAATGATAAGAACTGATGCAAATAAAAGCGTAATGTAACGCCTGGCACAGAACAAGCCAGTGTGAAGATATGCTGTGGAAAAGCCTACCTGTTATATGAAACAAAAGGATATCGGAAAACATTCAAATGATGAATAGCCAGCAGAATCTAGCAAAGTTTAAAATGGTTCATGAGATATCACTAGTCATGAGGCCCATAATTTAGTGACACGGGGACTAAACTTCTTTGGAGAAACAATGTAAAGAATTAGATCATGGAAACTAATATTAATAGCTGAAAACAAGGAGCAAGAAACCCGGTCTATCATTTAGCAACAAAAATATCTAGCTTCTCATTTAGTTAGACAAACAACACAGTTTCACATTTATCATCTTCGTCATCTTTCTTATGCTCGCAAGTGATTACTTCCACATTCTAACAATGGCAGGTTTTTCTTACGGTCAGAAACTACAGTTATGCATGCATCATGATACAGTGGTTGTGAAAATTCAAGCCTTACAGACTTGAGAAAGATAACTAGTGGAGCTCTTCTAGCTGGGCTAAAATGCATAAAATTACCATGAACTTTCACATGTTTTTCAAAAAACTGCCAGAAAATTTCAAAAATGGAATAAACTACGAGAAACTCTCTCTCAAATTTTCAGAAAACTACCACCGGTCAGCCCAACATTAAGAAAATGATTACATAAATATCATAGCACATTTTGATAACTAAAGTACCCTAACCCATGAAATGTCATGTGATATTCACTTGGTCATTTTTTAATGTTACATTGATAGATGTAAGTTTTTTCAAAATTATAAAGAAAGTTTGTAGTAGTTTTCAATGTATTGTAATTTTGTAAAAACAACTAAGAGATTATTGTAGTTTATGTAATTTAGCCCCTCTTAGGACTGGGAATTTTACCCGCTGACCCAGTCTAGATCTAGTCTCGAACCGGACCCAAACCGATCCAGGAACCTGTCCCAGATATTCATGGGTAAAGTATGGATTGAAATTCTTATCTGATAAACTTTTGGGCCAGATATGGATCGTGCAAAACTGGTCCTGACCAAGGCTCGTACTTAACCCGAACCCTAATGGTAGGATATGGACTTAAAGGAACCGACCCCGAGTTGAACCGGTCCAAAACAAGTAGGGTATTTATACAAAGTAGTTTAGTTTCATAATATTTATAAATGAGTAACAACATAATTTCTAAATTTTATATTGAAAGCAAATTTATTACCTAACTTTGTATTGCTTTTTCCATATAAACAGTTCAATTTTCCTCCTATCTACAAACAATATGCTTCGGCTCTTTAACATTTACTCGTTGGTCCTTGTGCATAATTATTTTTCTTGTAATAACTGATTTAAGACCGACCTAGAACTGAATCTGATCCGAATCTCATGAACATTGGGTAGGGGTACATTTTATCATTTGTACACCCTAAGGAAACTCGATGGGCATTAAGAACCTGAAACCTGAGCTGATACCTCGTGAATAGGGTTTGGATCAAATTTTGGACCTGTATTTGCTCATTCGGGTGTCAATATAGAAAATCCGAAACCAACCTGCCCCATCATGAGGCCTACTAACTCTAAGCTCTAACTGTATATCTTTTTTTTTTTTTCCTTTTTCTTTTTTTTTTTAAAATGGGATGGGATACAAATCAGATCAAACAACAATGGATAAAAGCAGAGAATCAGAGAACAACCTGTCGTCAATGGCAACACGTAAATTATCAGGGTACACTGGCCTTCCATTGACCTTATAGCTAACTTAGCTCTATTAGGGTACTGCTTGCCCTTAAAAACTCTGGATTTAAAATCGTAAACAATAAAAAGTGACCATTGAGAGAATTATTCACCAGATTGAGGGTCCAAATTATTCAGGAATTCAGTTTGTAGAAAAGCCTAATACACACATAATTAAGTAGAAAAAAGAACAAAAAAGCAACAACAAAAATAGTATGGTAGAGAGAAGAATAAGAATACTGACAGTGAGGGGGACGAGGGCAACGGAGTAGATGGGCAATTTGGCTGCCCTCCATAAAAGAGTGGCCCTTGAGATTTCAGCACCATTTTCATTAATCTCCCCCCCACGTGCCGATGCCGCCTTCGGCTGAAGACGAAGAGACTTTGGGGACCAATGGCCATGGAAACGCTGGGGATTTGGATTTCGATTTGGATGCTGCGCCAAGCATCTGCCCACAGCGAGGGATGGAGGAGGGAGAGCGACTACAAGTGCAGGAAATGCCATGGCCTCTCTCTCTCTCTCTCTCTCTCTCTCTCTGTGGTTTTATCCCATCATTCTTCTGCCCAAGCTCTGCTCCACTGGGGGGGAGAGAGTCTTCAGTTGTTGGGAACTTGACAAACTGGGATAAAGACTGGATTGGATAAGGGCAGAGGTCGTTGGCTGTCTCTGGATGAAGATCTATTTCACTACCACTGTGGCCTGCTCATTTTAACGTTTGGCATCACTCGTTCCAACTCTCAACAAGCAGCTGAATCTCTCTTAAAGCCCTTCGGCACTATAACACCACCCGACTCCCAACAAACAAATCTCACGCGCATTGCCTAACAATTCCGTACCGTTTGGAAAATATGAACGTAGCCCTTTATATTCTAATATTTTAGGGATTTCTGGACGTATGAAACATATCGCATTCATATGGCATAGGCAAAAACACACACCCAACTTCGCCTCTGTGCATCAATTAATACTCTTTCAAGCCTGCTGAAAACATCCCTCCAGATCTAAAAGACTGCTAGACTAGGATATACAAATATAACAGGAAACACCTGAAACAATTCAACTTCACACACGCAAAGGACCGGGGGGGCGGTAATCCCGAATCAGGACTGGCAGCACGGCTTGCTCTTCGGAATCTCCTGTGCTGGCCCAGGGACGATGATCTTCTTGCCAGGCAAGGCCGGTGCGCTGCCGTTGGTCTGGCTGTCAGAGGCTAGACTCTTCTTGTTCACGATGTTGAAGATCTCCGTCAGCACGGTCATGAAGGCGGGCTCCACGTTTGTTGCCTCCAGAGCTGAAGTCTCCAGGAAGAAGAGGCCTTCCTTCTGCGCAAACTCTTTGGCATCGTCGAGTGTCACAGCTCTCTGCTCTTCAAGGTCAGACTTGTTGCCAATCAGCATGATCACAATGTTTTTATCGGCATGGCTTCGAAGCTCTTCAAGCCAACGAGGGATGTGATCAAAGCTCTGGCGCTTGGTTATGTCATACACCAGAAGAGCACCAACAGCACCTCGATAATATGCGCTAGTCACGGCCCGATACCTGTCATTGCGCCAGCAACAAGTGAAGCATGAGATGTTAGCATTGGATATCATCTATACAGAGCAGCAGGCTCTAGAGTGGGAAAATGTGAACTTATAGCAGTTGTACGAGGCACCAACGAACGTAAACTAAACGAAAAAGAAACAAAGTAAACCAAAAAGAATTCCAAAAGCAGTCACTGATATGTATAGGATTTCAACATAAAGCCTACATAATATGACTAGCAATAAAATAAGATTTTTTGAGAAAAATGTGATGTTCTGTCAAATCGCCTAATAATAAAATATCAAAGCCTGGTAGGTCTCTGCATGAGCATTAAGAGGTCAAAAAATAGATGCTTCCAGAAACAAACTGATCATTTAATGGCACATATCATCTAGATGTAGATGCAAATAATTCATGGTGGTGTACGTCTTGAATGAAAAATGATTGAAACTACTGCATTGAAAATTATAGAAGATCTAAGTAACTCAACATAATTGACCACCAATTTCTAAGCACATAATTTACCAAAAAAAAAAAAAGAAAGATGCAGGTGTATATGCATCTGTGTCCAAGCGTGGACGTGTGCACACGTGTCTGTGACTCTGTACTTTGATGGTGGGTGGGAGTGCTAGAGCGTGTGATGTGAAAAACAAAGTTAATTATCTAACTCTTTATTTGTCCGGCAATATCAGTAATCCAATAAACTTAAAATAAATAACTGATCAATCTGTGAAAGCATGATAACTCGGTAAGACCTCAAAAAGTATATCATCTTGTTCTTATTTTTAGGTATTTTGAGGTAAATAATGATTAGCTGATTGACATTCAGGTAACCCAAATGGAGTGTAAACCCACACCCTCCAGCTAGACTAACTCAAATTAATGTTTACTATCAGGTCAATAGAGGTTTACTCTGATTAATCTAGAATCTCTTTGGTTTGTTGAATGGAAGAATCTCAACGAGGGCAGGTGGACAACTCAAATCCTCACGAAAATGGAACCATACTGACTATTGTTATCGCCCTGCTAGCCTGGCCAACAGTTTATTAAAGTATCAACAGAGAACCATCCCAACTCTCAAACAGTAATCAAACATAAAAATAATAATTTAAAAAAACCTCCACGCAATCTTCTAGATATATGTTACAATCAAAATCGTCGCGATGACCTGATGTGTCTCCATATGACAAACTCACTGCTTCCTTTGGCCACTATATAGCCAGCTTCTGACCTGAGCCAAATTTCCCCAAACCAACAAAACTCTTTTTTGAAGTTTAGTGTGAATTTAACAAGACAAAGCTTCCCTTTAATCTTGGCCCATTCGACCTTCCTCCCCCACAACCCCGAACAAAATCAAACAACCCACCCATGCACATCTACACACATGTGACACAGGTTTAGATCAATTTGGATACAAATTATATCCAGCTGGCAACAACTTTGGAAATTCACATTACGACATACAAATTTTATTGGACATAGTAAGCCACTAGCAGTGCGGGAGGTTTACAGCCTCCCAAGAACTGGATGCCAATGTTTATCCCCCAAGCTATGAGGCTTCCACGAGAACTTAAATGAGAGCTCACCGATCCAGAAACCCAATATTGACCCAATTTGGCCCTTATGCTAATCCATATTTTTTATGTAGTTAATGAACGGTCCCAATCTCTTGAATCAATGCACAACTTCAAGACAGATGTCATAAAACTTGACCCATTTTGTATGGTTGGTAATATCATCATTATCAAAAAGATTGCCATTCCAATTATTTAATGAGTGATACCGAGGTGATCAACTCTGGATGCAGGCAAAAAATATCTATGACAGGTTGGATCCAATTCTTAGGGCAGCCATATGTAAACAGGGATACAGATTTGTATAACATGTTTGCCTAAGGTTATAAGATGATTTTTGTATTCAAGACAATGTTTGAAATCTTGGTACAAGAACCAGTATCGTTCGTAAATTTTTGCAAAAGTCGGCAATATTGGCAATAATGAATGGCTCCTTCTCGATCATATAAGATAAATACAGATGTCATCTCTGTCGTATCGGTTTACGGGTATCTATTGTACATATCGGTATCAGGCAATGTTTCAAACCATAGTTCAAGTACATTAGTGATTGAGAACCAGAATTTGTAAGCATCAATAGTGCAACAGATCAATATCAAAACAAATGTGTGAAAATAGAGGGAAATGATAAGCACATAACAATTTCTTTTTGAAGGCAATGAACTATTTAGTGTATTTTGTTATCAGCCAATAGTTGTTACCAGAGAATATTTATACACACATCTCTAGGTAGCTTTTAGTTAACAACCCCAACATGCGCGTGCGCGCACACAAAAACAAGGGTTTCTCAACTCTTGTAAGAGCACAATA
This sequence comes from Agave tequilana, assembly GCA_038442645.1. Lineage (NCBI taxonomy): Eukaryota > Viridiplantae > Streptophyta > Magnoliopsida > Asparagales > Asparagaceae > Agave > Agave tequilana. Next base: position 30,767 of record JAVJIF010010787.1, read on the forward strand.
TCAAAACAAATGTGTGAAAATAAAAGGAAATGATAAGCACACAACAATTTCTTTCTGAAGGTAATGAACTATTTAGTGTATTTTGTTAGCAGCCAATAGTCGTTACCAGAGAATATTTATTATACACACATCTCTAGGTAGCTTTGATAACTACAGTATGGTAGAGTTGAGAAACCCTTGTTTTAGTGTGTGCGCGTGCGTGTGCGCATGTTGGGGTTGTTAACTAAAAGATCTAAGTTTCTAAATAGAGCTACGATTATGTCTGGCTCAATGTGGGTCCTCAAAGAAGGGAGAAACCCCTGTGGCTTCAATTTATAGAAAGAAATCTGTTTCCCCCTTTCTTTGGATCCAAGAGAAGAGATATAGTTTTCACATTACATAGATCACACAAAATTGCTTTTAATCAAAGGATAAGTATCAAGAATCAATGTAAAAACTTCTGTTAGATGTATAAAAGATTGAAATATCAGAGGGATATTAACCTAATAAGCAAACCAGATAGCGCAAAAAAAAGAGGAAAAAAAAGAGACAATGGGTCAGCCCTTCTATGCAAAATGAATAAACCATAGAGAAAGGTGGAGAGAGGACATGTGTAAAAATTGAGGCGTCAAATTCATCAGGCAGCCTCAATTTAGGAATTATAATGTAAGAGTTCTATTGTGCAAATGGACATCTCCTTCGGGTCTCGAGATCAATAGAAAAAATTGGATTTGAACTATAAACAGAGCAATATCACTATTTAAAAGCTCAAAAAATTGTTTTAACTTAGTAAAAATAGATTTTTACCTCAAATTTTGAAATTATAGTTCAAAAAACGAATTTTCAGCCCAAAAAAAAAACACTTGAAGGTAAAAAAATATATATATATTTAAACCTCCTAAAATCCATTTTAACCTTAAAAATGATTTTGACCCAAAAATAAGGAATCCTCATCGAAAAAAATAGGCAAAATTTACCAAAGCTACCACAAACTTTCTATCCTCCCAGAATACTACCATTAACTTTTAAATCCCCAAATAACCCCCTTAAATAATTCTTAAAATTCCAAAAAACTACCTTCCATTATTTAGCCATTTGGAGCATGTGATAATCATGTGACCAAATAAGATGAAATTCCCTAACTTTTTTGCACGTATAAACCACGTATTTCTTTATAACTCTTTACTTTGTTAATCACATGATTATTATGTGATTAATTTTCTTTTTGGTGCTCTTACCCACTGCTACAGGGTGGGGGAGAGGAGGGAGGGGAAGTGTGGGTGGGGGTTTGGCGGGAAAGAAGATGGAAGGAGGGAGGAGATGAGGTTGGTGGGTTGATGTGATAGGAGATGAGGATGAGGATGAATGAGATAGCAAGGAGGAGATGAGAGTGGTGCGGGATCATATAGGAGGGTGGTCATTGTGGTGGCAAATTTAACAAGAATTATGAGATGGTAGTGGAGGATGAGATGGGAGGAGGTAAGAGATGAGAGTGGGCGAATGAGATGGAGGGAGGGGGAGGCCACGGTGGCGGAAGAATTAATCAAAGGAGGAAAGAGATGAGGGTGGAGATGAGATGAGACGAGGTTGTTGATGTGATGGGTTGTTTTTTTTTTCAATAGGTTCAAAGGTTGGGGGGAGCGGTTGAAGAAAAAGGGAAAGAAGAATGACATGTGGACCCCACATGTTTTGGGAGTGGGAGGTAGTTTTGTGAGAGAAAATTTTGAGGGGGTTATGTGACTTTTTACAACCGCCGCTAATGGTGTTTGGGTGTGAAATGGGAAAATAATTCTTTAAGGGGGTTATTTGAGAATTTAAAAGTTGATAGTAATTGGTAAAACATAGAAAGTATATGATAGTTTTGATAAATTTAGTCAAAAAAATATTTTTATCTAAAAAAAATCATCTCAAAAATCAGACTTTTAAAATGATTTGGTTTTAGCATACTTGAGTAAGCTAGAAAGCTCATGGTGATGCTTATGTGGAGAGAACTGAGGAAGAGAGCGATGACAGCTTGAATTCGGTCGGAGAGAGAGTGAGAAAGGGGTGAGGTAGATTGGAGAGAGATACGAGGGTTTGGAGAGAGTTAGAGATGAGAGTGTGAGAAAGGGGTGTGTAGCTTGGAGAGAGATGTGGGGGTTTGGAGAGAGTGAGAGAAACGAGAAAAGGGGCAATTTTATATAAGTCGTACCCCAAAATCCAATTAAATCGGGTTTTGGGGTCAGTTCAACCCCCACCCCAAACCAACCTGGTTCGTGGCATCCCACCAAAAAACCAGTTAAGAGCCACACAAAACTTGGTTCAACACTTTTCTCTCCACTCAAACCTATTTAAACCTGATTTTATTTTCATTTCCCCCAAATTTCCATTCGATTTAAATCTCCCACCATACTCAGTTCAAAATTCATTCCCTCAACTTGATTTGACACACCCGCTTGTTGATTTGAGTGGACAAGACTATACTAATTACAGTCCTTAATGACATCATTAAAAATTAATTAAAAGCCATAAGAAAAATACTACGGTGCTCCTCGTTTTGCTCAGGAAGCACTGATAAAGTGAAAAGGGACAGCTTCTGGTCCTCCACCAAATCACCATCTATCCCCCCATGCTCCCACATGGTTGTAACTCCTCGCGTTGACCAGATGAGTTCATGGGTGTCATGTGCGCCATGTCATGGGCTTCGGGTCGTATTTAGCTACTGCGTCCGATCGGCACCCGCTACCCGCAAATCCAAGACCAATTTCAAAACCCAACCCGAGCCCCTCCTCTCTCTCTCTCTCTTAGGTGCACAAGAGTCAACAATCGACAACCCCCCAAACAGCGACACAACATGCAATTATTCCCCATGAGAGTGAACGACGCCAATGACGTGGGAGCATCGGAGGGTGTGGATAGGTGGTGGGTGGGATCTGGTGGAAGGAAACTCGGAGCTATCCCTTTCCACTTTATCGAGTGCTTCTTAAGGCAAAAATAGGAAGAATTGGAGTATTTCTCTCATGGCTTTAATTAATTTTTAATCATATCATTAAGGAGTGCAATTAGTACAGTCTTTGTCCACTCAAACCAACAAGTGGGTGTGGCAAATCAAATTTGAACCGGTTTTGATGGAAAAGTAAAACCAAAAGGAATTTTGGGGGAAATGAAAATAAAATCGGGTTTAAAAGAGTTTGGGTGGAGGAAAAATGTGTTGAACCGAGTTTTTGTGTGGGACTTAACCAAGTTTTTTGGTGGGTTGGCTGAACCGGCCCCAAATCCCGATTTTATTAGATTTTGGGGTTTGGTCTATATAAACCGCCTCCCTTCTACTCAACTTTCTCATCTCTCTAATTCTCTCCAAAAACCCAACCCTCACATCGTCTCTGCAAGTTACCCAACCCTCTCTCACTCTCTCTCACTCTCAACCTAACAGTCGGCCGAATCCGAGTTGTCATCATTCTCTTCCTCAACAAGGTTCATAAACTCGGCCGTTCTGGTTCCGACTCCGTCGAATCGGAACCATAACGACCTTCTCCGTTTCGAGACCGGTCCACGAGTCCACCTACTGCATTATTTTCCTTGACTCGGGGCCGACTCGGCCGAGTCACTCGAGTCAAGACCGAGTCGGCCTCGAGTCAAGGCCGAGTCAAGCCAAAATTTCATATAATTAATTTCATATAATTTAAATTTTTACTAGAAAGATAGAGCTAATATTTACTTTTGTGAAAAGAGTAGTTAATTTAAATTTAATTAATTTCATAAAATTTACTAAATTATGCATTTAATTTGATATTTTAATACCGCGACGCATGCATTTATACATTATCTTCATGTTTAGTGTGTTATGTGATATGTTATACGTCAAGTTTGATGTCTTTATTTTTATAAGATTTGTCGTGATTTTTTCAGAATTCTTTGAGCCCTCTGTGTAGCGTTTCGCGCGTCTCGTCCGAGTCAGGGCTGCGTCCAAAGTAGAACGATGCCCGCCGAGTCAGTGGCAGAGACCGCGACTTTGTACCATGCTCCTCGGCTCTCTCCATGTAGGTATCACCGTGACTTTTCTAGCTCACTTCAAGTATACTAAACCAAACAATGTTAAAAGTTTGATTTTTGAGATTTTTTTTGGTTTTTTTGATAAAAATATTTTTAGGTGAAATTTTTTTGTTTTTGGGTCACAATCATTGTTTGACATCATAAACTTAGAAAACTCTATGAATTGAGAAAACTATAAAATTTAAAAGAGTTTTTTAAATGTGATTGTTACAAAATAAGAAAACTCTAAAAGTTGAAAAAAACTAAGAAAACTTAAATGCATAGAGGGGGTTCTGTGGCTGTTGCCACCATTCCCCTCCCTTTTCTTTTTTTCTACTCTATTTTTTATTTTTGGACATATGGAGCGGTGGGGGGAGGTTATAAAAATTCTATCTTCACATGAAAACCACTGTATTTAATGATTTGCTATGGAGCTTGAAAGCATTCACTTTAGGCTTCCAAAAGAAATCATTATTCTTTTTCCTTCTTTTCTTTTCTTTTTGACTTTAACTTTTGTTTTCTGAGGTTAAGGATCTAAGTTCCATTTGGAATAATTGTCTATTAGATTATGTTTTTTTTTCTAATCAAAGGTGCATTATGATTGTAGCACCTGCCAGAGGTCCTACTGTAGGATGATTTTTCTCCAAGTTATTTTCTTCTGTTTTTTATTTGACTTTTACTTTTCTAGATGGGGCAAGCTGGAAGGAAAAGGGGTACTCCAGGCCCTAGGGACAGTAGCATTAAGCATAAAGTGCACATTGCACAATCATGCACAGGTTTGGGCGAACATTGTGAAAAGAACCCAAGTACGAACTACCAAATTCGAGCATAAACGACAAATCAAATAAGAAACAGAAACTAACAACCTCGCCCAAAAACATAAATATAAATTATATATCATAAACAAAACAAACAACAATGACAATGAAAAAGAAAAGCCAGAAGCACCCAAAACTATGAGAGATATATGATTCATATAGAAAATATGGACGAAGTGTGTGTGAAGAATACAAAACAAAAAATAAAAAAAAGGGCACAGGTCTCTTTATTTATATACTAAGGTGGTTCAAGAAATGCTTTATATCAAATACACCATTCATGAAACTAAAACATGTCTATGCCAAGATTATCAGCATGATTTCAATATCAACCTAGAAATTTTGCACATCAATATGAGGATCCAGGGCATGCACAAGCAAGATTGCATTCTTGTATGTGTGTATATCAAAACACACAAAAAAGAAGAATTTGTGCGGTCATAGGTCATTCTATCATTTCATACAAGGACCGTGGTAGGCTCCATGCTCCAAGTAATCGTTATAGTACAGTTGCAACAAAACAGAAGTGAGCTTTCAGCTTCCATTCAACATATCTGTTTTTAGATGTAAAGTATCATATGCTTAAAAATCCCTTCTGGAAATACGGAGTTATCAGCTTCGGTTCATCTTATGCATAAGAACAATTTCATATGAAAAACAGAAAAAACCAAGACAACTGCATGATGATTAGAAGTGTGGATTTTGGACTCAGTAACAAATTAAACCAAATCTAGGTAAATATCATCCGCCAGGAGTCAAAGGTCATCTTGTAACACATGGCACTGATAAAACAGGTTAGCGCTAGCATGGCTGCAGAATGTAAAAGGAGCCATACTACTCATTACCAGCTTGTATCAACAGCTTAGGTATCACCGTATCAGCGGCAGTTAACCCATGTTGCAGCAAATCAATGATGTGTAATAACATACCAGGTGCACGGACCAAGTGATCAAACTGCAGATATCCCCAACCAAGTCAAATATATCATTCAATTAGACATCCTTTCTAGCATTTCCAATGTTGGACCTAATATATTTTTGTATTAGTGCCAAGATAATACTATTTCGAGATAGACTTGTGTCATTTCGGAAGGATTCGAGGCTGAATCCTTCCCACTCAAATATAACCATACGTCATCCGAATACAAGATCCACTCCGTTGAAGTTGATCTATATGACTATATTATTTCAAGTATCTATAAATCAAAAATCAAGTATTTTAAATACTTTTTGCCCATGCATCAAGTAGGCGCAAAATGGACAGCCGAAAATAGCATATTGCTTAGATCTACATCTTTAGACATACAGTAGAACCCCTCTAAATTAATATTCTTGGGACCCACCCTTGAGTATTAATTTAAAGGGGTTATTAATTTGAAGAATTTTACCTTGTAATTGTTATTTTGTTCTTAGAAAATGTGTCTGTTTAATGTTTCACGTCCTTCAAACTCCTCCAACGGCTCTATAACATTTAATTACCTTAAAATCTCATTTAGGTTGGTAAGCTCCATAAAAATCACCTAGCAAATATATCTTATCACAACAAAGGTTGTTGAAACTTTTTGTTACAACAAGAAGGTGATCACAATAACTTCTTGAGGACAATTCAAAAGATGAAGGATGAAGTCAAAAATATCAAACATGGTGGCCTTGTGTAAACTAGCATCTTAAAGTACTTTTCTAGTTCTTGAATATTGTATGTAATATATTTTACTTTTATGAAATTATTAATTTATGCGACAGTCGGAACCAAAATTTTACACTAGGTTTCAAAAAAAATTTATTAATTATAACGATAGAGGGGTTATTAATTTTTTACACTGGCCCGAGTCAGGACTGAGATTTTTTATTAATTTAGAGAAGTTATTAATTTAAAGGAGATTAATTTATAAAGGTTCTACTGTACAAATTCTCGATCCGATCATTTCATCATGATCTAAACACTTAAAAACCCTCACACAATTTTTGTTAGATTTCAAATATTTTACGTCGTTAAACTAACCAACTCACTATTTCGGCCGTAAAATACTTGAATTTTGGTTTATAGCTACTTGAAATAATGTGGATCAACTTCAACGGAGTGGATCTTGTATTCAGATGTCGTAGGGTTGTATTTAAGTGAAAAGGATTTGGCCTTGAATCCTTCCGGAATGACACAAGTCTATCTCTACTATTTCATATGAAAACAGAAAAAACCAAGAGAACTGCATGATGATTAGAAGTGTGGATTTTTGGACGCAGTAACAAATTAAACCAAATCTAGGTGAATATCATCCGCAAGGAGTCAAAGGTCATCTTGTAACACATGGCATTGATAAAACAGGTTAGCGCTAGCATGGCTGCAGAATGCAATAGGAGCCATACTACTCATTACTTGTTTGTATCAACAGCTATAATAGGTATCACCATATCAGTGGCAGTTAACCCATGTTGCAGCAAATCAATGATGTGTAATAACATACCAACAGCACAGGCCAAGTGATCAAACTGTAGATATCCCCAAGCCAAGTCAAATATATCGTTCAATTAGACATCCTTTCTGGCATTTCCATTGTTAGACCTAATATATTTTTGTATTAGTGCCAAGACAATAATAGTGCCTATTTATAAGAAATAAAACGCAAATTCTAATGCAGATTTCTGATGCATATCCAATCACACACATGCACAAAAAAGCACCATCAAGTTGTAATTTCTAGTTTTTACTTAATTATTACTAGCATTTACACTGGAGGAAAGAATTCAGCAACCAACAGTCTCATCATTTAGCACTGTCATAATGTAAATAGTTGGCATATACCAATGGATGTCATTAAATTGGATGACCCGGTATGTATCATATTGGTTTCACACGGGTAAAGTATTTTTACTTATGTGCAAACAAAACAAGCTGCATTTACATGTTGGTAGCATCAGCTTAACCCATGGGTTGTGTATTGAAGTGTCCCTTCAAACTGCGTCGGTTTATTATATGGCACTATAACTTTTCTTACTAAAGTTAGGTTGCCCATATTTTATGTGGGTAATGTGCAGTGCACATGATGAATCAATTCCTCACAGATGAAAAGGATTTGGAAAAAAGGAACTAAAAATAATGATATACGTGTTTAAAAATATATAGTAAGTTTTGCTAGTTGGTGGTGTAATCTAAAGTAAATGTTGATCACTGGGTCTAAAAAGCAGGCATATGTGGTGTCAATCAACAACCACTTGGTCCAGTATTCATTATGCTCAGATCATAATTCATAGGACATGCATTCATCATGCTAGTAAAATCTTAATAGATCGGGCAACCCTGATGGAGTCCTTCACCAGGTGCCCAACTTCTTATTATTAGAAAAGGTGTTTCTGTGTTTAGTCTAGATTTTTCACAGTTGTTGTATCGGTAGATATGCTACACTAACTGGCGGGGATAGAATGTGATGCAGCATCAATGCCATCAAAATGCACGCAGGTGTGAGATGTGCATTCCATTATCACATGTTGAGACAGTAACATCCAATTAATTTATCAATAAGTACCCAGATACCATAAAAGATATGCCATCATCGCACATCCTATACTGGTATAATGCATGAACACTTCTACAATTATTAAAGCCATGTTCATATCAAATGCGACACATCTTGTCAAGTACTATTTCAGAATTATTTGTCTTGGAGTGTCTTATCATATCATGTTGTGTCTGTGCCCCATCTCTCCGTGTCCAGACTTCTTAGCACATCTCATATCAAGTTGACCATTTGCTTACAGCGATAATTAAGGGACATGTTGGAAATCAATAGTCCCCATGTCGGGTCCATCTGCAGTTTGGGAGGGAAACAATGTTGGCAGATCCTTCATGACATAAAGTCAATAATTTAATGTGGCGCGGGGGGTGGGGGGGTGTGGTATAGAATGCATAGTTTGAAATATTGAATTTCCACTTCTATTTACAAGATTGCCACATCTGTGCAGGAAAAAGAAATGGGGAGAAAATCAGCAGATGGTAACATTAGATTAGATCCAGTAGTTACTGCTGTAAATGTAGAGATTGACACTCCATTGACCTGAAACCATGTTCAGTAAGACCATGAACTCCCGGAATATCTACATTTGACTTGGTAGAACAAAATCACTTTAGATCATAACACAGACCATAACACACTCAGCCTGAAATAGTGAATTAGATCATCTCTTTTAGCAGGCAAATAATTTCGGCTTAGCTAGTGGGAAAATATGCCTAAATGAGTCTGAATTTTGAGATCCGCATCAATTAATTCTTCATATATGATTTCTTATCTGTCATTATTACAACTACCAATAAAAACATTTGCAACTTTGTGTCTTAGCTTTAAGAAATAATCAAGCAACTAAAACGCATTGCATCAAAAAATGGTTGAAGGGCTACCTAATAGGAATCAGAGCATGCTAAAACAACTACACGCTTCTCAGTTAAATAGAGGGGCAGTCAACAAAGAAATAAAACTCTAAGGCATCACAGTACATGGGGAAAGAGTTCAAGAACTAACCAGAAGGGAGAATCAAAAGAGCATAGCCAAAACTGCACCTGGATCCAACCTTCCAACCCAAAGGAGTTATAGCCTTCAATGACTTCCAAATCCACAAAACAATCAAAACCTAAGGAGGTGCAGAAGTAAGATCCAAACAAATTCAACAGCTCATCAAGACTCCAACCATTCAACACAGATGAGCTATTATTAGGGCCTGTTTGGTTGTAAAAAAATAAGGTTGGAAACCTGACCAAGACGGGGCGGGGCCCGCGTGGAATATTCACAAAATTTGTTTGGTTGTGTCAAAAACAAAACCAGAAAATGAGAAGGGGCTCACAAATAGTGCAAAAATCAGATCTCTGCCTCTCTGACTGGTTTTCTTCCCATGGGCGACAAAATTGCTTAGAAAGCCGTACGCTGGGCCCCGTGCGTGCAACTTTCGTTGGAAAAACTGGGCGTGTGAATCCCACGGGCCCATTCCCAGCTTTCCAAGGGACAACCAAACAACCCGTCCATTTATTTATCAGAAAGCAATCAATGCATTTCTCTACTAAAATGCAAAGTTGCTCAAGAATCAAAAATTGCATCAGCATTCCAAACTAGTGCTATCCCATCAGGCATTGTTGACTAAGGGCATGTTTGGCTGTCCCTTGGAAAGCTGGGAATGGGCCCGTGGTACCCACGAGTCCAACTTTCCTAACGAAAGTTGTGCGCATAAGGCCTAGCGTACGACTTTCCAAGTCACTTCATCGTCCGTGCGAAGGAAACTGATCAAAGAGACAGAATTCTGATTTTACAGTGGTTGCGACATCTCTTTTCATTTTCCGGTTTCATTTTTTGACACAATCAAACAAACTTTGTGAAAATCCCACGCCCGCCTTGATGAGGTTTCCAATCCCATTTTTTTACAACCAAACATGCCCTAAGATCCAACAGCAGTCCAAGAAGCATTAGCACAAATTAAATCACTTTAACCAGCCAAAGTCATGATTCCGCTCTTCAAATCCTTAGAGAAGCTGTTGTTATCCAAGATCCAATCTCCTGAAGCATTAGCAAGACCTAAATCAACCAAAAGAAAGCTAACTAGTAGTAGACGTAGTAACTGAGATCCAAAAGTAGTCAGAGAAGCATCCAACTCGAATTAATCACACAAACGCCAGTGAATCAAGATTGCAAGCTTTTAAACCAAAGAGAACTACATCTATCGCTTCACAAAGCAATGACAATCCAACGCGTCGCAACAATGAGATCTAAAACAAATTTAGAAAAAAAATGGCAATAAATTACGCAAATAATCACAATCGATCGAGATTCTAACTCACTACTCAAAAGCCTGCTAGATCTACAAAGCATTCTACCGACACATCCAAGCACTGTAGCAAACGAGATCCGATCGAATACCAGGGCTCAAAACTTTACCTCTCTTGTCCAGCAGTGTCCCAGATCTGTGCCTTGACGCTCTTGTGGCTGATGACCAGCGTCCTCGTCTGGAACTCGACCCCTATTGTGGCCTTGGCGTCGAGGCTGAACTCGTTCCTAGCGAACCGAGCTAGGATCTGAGACTTTCCGACCGCCGAGTCGCCGATGAGCACAACCTTGAACACGTAGTCGATCTTCTCTCCGGCGCCCGCCATTGCTCTCCCCCTTTCTCGTTCCGGTAACCTCACCGGCTGAAGCAGCAACAGGAGAGTGACCAGACCGCGCTCTCCCTCGTTCTTGATGACGAGGGAAGCTGACGCAGCAGAAGAAGAGCAAAGACCTCGGTCGCCGCTTGGAGACTGCCGGCTGAAGGGGGAAATGGTAAAGGACGAGAGTGCCCCCACGAGACAGCCAGCTGCACTGTGGGAGTGCGAGAGGCGGGGGTATAAATATTATGGAGGGTGTTTTGGTAAATGCATAGGTTGGATCGGCATCGACCCTACTTTATAGAGTGACATGTCGAATCATGTGAGCCGCATTAGTAATTGTCGCTCACATGACTTCACGTGTCACTCTATATGACTGTACAATATTATATAAAAGAATAGTACAAATAGCATTTTAATTTTTAATGTTATTATTAGTCCCTGTTGAACGCTGAGTCAGGTGTCGAAGAGAAAGGTCTGATCACATGATGGACGCAAGTTAGCCGCTTGTGGTTGTGGATTCGGAGAAATACCCTTGACACAAGGTGATTTTTTGGATAGAATTTTTAAATATCCTTAATATTCTGTTGTTTTGCTTTTTGTTTTTGGATTCCAAAGTCATCACACCTCAACATTTTTTTATCTAATTTTCCATATTTCCTTTATTTACTTATTCTTTTCTCAGTCGGGTTGTGTTATGAGATTTTGTTGTGGTCACCCTCCCCTCTCTCGCTCTCTCCCTCTCTCTCTCTCTCTCTCTCAAATCTAAAACTTTTGGAAAAATATTACAGTATTCCCACTCTCTAATTTGCACACTGATTTCTTCTCGACTCGTAACTCTCTGAAATCACCCCGGAGTTGGTCATGTTCTCTATGGAGTCGTTTGCGATGAATATTTCCGGTGAGCTCATCTCTTTGTGCATATTTAGCTGAAAAAATCAAAAATTGTGAAATCTGTGAAACTCACAATCATTGCGATTTTTCAAGTGGGGTCGCCGATGTGCCACGGATTCCTCCGATTTCCGTCCATATTATAGCGAAACCCACATAAGGGACAAAAAGATTGTATTTTTGGCGGGTGCTCTTCCACCTACTGCAGACAAACACAAAAATTTCAGCACCTGCCTGACAAGAATCCAATGTGAATAGTGTTTCCTTAGGGTATTTCCTACAAACAAATAGGTCCTTTGAGAAATTAAGTCCAAATTTAATGGATTGATTGTTTTTGTAATGACAACCAATCAGATTCATCCTGGTGTTATTTTCATCAAAAATCAAAGTTGGAATCAGGGACAAACAAACAGGGACTTGTGTGGATTCTCGATTCTGAGCCTACTTCAAACTCACGAAATAAACATGATTTTGTGTGATTCTTGACTCCACATAAGAATGATAAATAAGTGCAAAGACATGGACACCATTCCAAAAGACCCGCTTTTTATGTGAAGTTGCTCAAAATTTTAACCCAGGGCCATCCTCATGTCTAGCCTATGAGCATCAACTCGGCAACAAGAATTTCTTGATTCTATTTGGAAAATCATATTGTGTTTCCAGACATTGTCAGAAATCCTCAATTTGCGAGATTACAGACAAATAACCCTGATTTGAGCACAAGAACATCTTCTCATGGTGTGAGTTTGTCGGGGCCCGTTCCATAGGAGAAGGAGTGGGACCCCCGAAAATTTTCCTCCTAAAATTTTCATATACTCGCATTTCCCCTTAAATTACAAGAGATGAGAGAGAGGAGAAAGAAGAGAAAAAATCAACCATTTTGTCCTCAACATTTTATCTTTTACCTTTTTTTAAATATTAGTCATAAAGAAAAGTCCAGTTCACAAATATATGAAAAGTTACGAGAAAGTTCATGTGGGTAATAAAGCAGTCCGATAGAATTCGTTAGCAGAAAAACAGAAATAAATTTAAGTCTTACTCTTCTTCATGCTTAAAAAAAAAAAAAATTGTTCCCTAAAGTATCAACATGTAAATTGGGTCAACTTTGAATTTGATTCATAAAAGCTTTCTTTTTAATAAGCAGAAACCACACTTCGTTCCTAAACTAGGACATGTGTCTGATTTGTCCCAGATCCATATTCATATTGAATATAAATATTAGTTTTTTTCCTTGAACCATAAATATATTTGCATCTGTTTTCGTATCTGTATTCGTGACTAGAAAACAAATATGATAAAATGCTTAATTCAATCTGTATACCTATTGTGCATAATTAGTGTCTGGAAAAAGTATGCAAGATTAGTTCATTATCGTTTCAGAACCAGTTGACGCGTTCCAGATTGTGGAGCTAAACTTCTTATATTCGTTTAGTTTTTGGTTCATAAATCTCAGCACTGCTACGTCTGATTGCTATTTAGGAGCTGTTTGTTTCATCGTAAAAGTTCGTAATTCGTAAATTACTTACAATCCAGTTACAACTACAGGCGTTTGTTTGCATCGTAATTCGTAAAAGACTTACGCAACTCAACTACCACTCACTTGCAGCCCAGTTACAGTTAATTTTGTGGTGATGCAAATTTGCATTTTTTTATGTTAATATTAATTTTTTTAATATTTAACATTTTTAGTATTTATTTACAATATTAAAATTTTTAAATCACTAAATAATTAATTTGTGGTCAACTTTTTCACTTACAACTTACACATTACGACAAACAAACACCGTAAAACACAATACACTTTCTTACTTATAACTTTATATTATCAATCAAACACCTTAAAACTTATATGCATTTAAATCATTTACAACTGTAAAAGAATTTACCAATTACGACCAATTACGGCAACCAAGCAAGCTTTTGTCTTGATCTACACATAATTTATAATATATAGACCAAAATTAATTTTGATAGCATAACTAATTTCACGTCCATGAACGGTTGATTGATCTCTTCCAACAAAAATAAACGAGCGGTGATTGGAGTGAATCTTGTGATGGGGGCCAAAAGATCAAACAGATTCCAGCGCAACATGTAACGTGCAATTTTGTTATGGCCATACAACAAGATTGTCTCTGATGTGCAATTTCCTCGTGTACCCTTGGATTCAACAGGAAACAGCTTTTGCATTGCATTTTTTAACACCGTGCGAGCTTGTTTGTTTTGCTACAAGTGACTTCTTGCAAGCCGTAAAATGAGAATGAGAAAAGTGAACTGTAGCAGAGAAAATATATTGTGTTTTACGATATTTGATTGATAAAGTAAAAGTATAAATGAGAAATTATATTGTATTTTACGGTGTTTGATTGATAATGTAAAAGTGTAAGTGGAAAAGTTGACCACATAATTTACTGTAGCAGTGATTAAATATTATAAATACTATTAAATTAAATATACTATTGAAAATAAAATTGTATTAATAAATTTGAAATATATTAATAATTTTAGTATTTTATTTATAACAATAATATCCATAAAATATTAGTATAATTAGTACAATATTACTAAAATATTAACTAAATAAATAATTATAAAAATTTAAGAAATTTAAAGAACATTAATAAAATTTTAAGAATAAAATATAAATATTAAAAAAATCTTAAGAAAAATAATAAAATATAGTTATAATATTATAGTATTATAAAATACATAAAATTATTATAATATTAAGTGTTATTATAAAATACTTAAAAATAAATAAATTAAATACGTAGTAATTTTATATTAAAACATAATATTGTTATACTAATAAAACATTAAATTTATAAAATAAAAAATTTATAAATATTAATAAAAATTAAAGTGAGAGTTACGTGACCACAAAATTAACTGTAGCAGCCGCAAGTGAGAAAATGTGGGTGTAAAAATGAGATTTACATCACCACAAAATTAATTGTAGCAATTGCAAGTGAGAAAATAAAAGTTGCATTTTGTAAGTTGTTTTTCAGCGAAACAAACAATAAAAAATAGAAAAAAAGTTTTACGATTTACGACTTGCGATCACTTGCGGCGAAACAAACAGGGCCAATAAAGTTGATACTTTCAGCTATATTTTATATTTGTCTGAATCACGTTCTACTTATTTTCAGATATATCAGATTAAAAGTATCACAACATTAGACTCGACAGTAAAAATATGTCGAATTATATTCTACACGGGACATAAGAAGTCCCTTCTCCTTCACTTTTAAGAAGGCAAAAGGGCAAGTCTCCTCCATTTCCTTTCCTTCAATTGCTTCTAATTTAACATAGTCTATGGCCTTTTTTTGACATACCAGATCTACATGCATGGTGTACAAATTGTGTTATGTTGCAACTCTAACTCATTATCAACGTATATGTTTTTATTTCAACTCTTACACTTCTAGAAACTTTGTTTAGTAGTAACACTTAAAACTTGTTGTACATTTACATATGAATGGGATTATATCTCTCTTTAAATTTAGAGCTTTAAGTGTTTTGGAATGTTATTTTGTGTTACATTTATTTTATTGATTTATTTATTTTTTTGTTAAGATTTTATAATGATCAAAATATTCTCTCAGATGACGATGAGGTGGACAAATCTCATCCGCAAATCGAGGCTCGGATCAAATCTGGCGAGAGGGAGTGAACTTTGCAAAACAAACCTTCACCTTTTCCAGTGTGGTCCCCACCACCCACTTGACCTGCCCCACTGCTCTTTTCCCAAGACTCTCTCTCTCCCCCCTCTATTAAGATCAACCCCGATCCCTTACCACATCCCAGCCGCCCCCTCTCAACCTCACCCGATCTCCGCCTTCTCTGTCGGATTTCCGTTAGATTTTCTTTTAAATCATTTACAAAGTATCCAAATCTAGCTCCCCCACCCCCCACCCCACCCACCCCAATATATATATATATATATATATATATATATATATATATATATATATATATATATATATATATATCAGAAATATGTATATCAGCCGACGGCTGAGAGACTCTCTCAGCCTGCGGTGACGTGGCATATTATGAGCCACATAATTCGACAATCTAAAATGATGTCTCGTTTTGAAAAAAATTGAAATTACTAAAAGTTCCTATCGTTTGTCTTTTTCTTGTGATGATGTAATAGTTTATATTGTTTATTATTATTTTTTCTCCTCTTGTATATGTCTATCTCTCTGTGTCTTCTCACGCTGTCAGATCTAGATTTTTAACTTATAAAGAATATCGTTCTAAAAAAGCGAGAGCGGGATCAGATATTAATTTTTAGTCGCAAATCTAAATCTCCGGCAACTATTTTGACAAGTTCATGTTTCCTCGGGATGTCAGCTTCAATATTTTCATCGTGATTTTTCTCTTCTTCTTCTTCCAAAGTAAGACCGTATAAAAATTCATCTTCAAACCATTTATTTTATAAGACATCGACTAAAGTCGCTGTCCAATTAAAATTTATTAGTAAAAAGACTGCGACCTTAGTCGCAAAAATGAAAAATAAGTTCAAAAAGACTGCTATTACATAAGATTGCGACCAATGTCGCAGTCTTCTAATCATCTTAATACTTAACTTTCGAGACATTGTTCACTGCTTCAATTAACTATGTCTATTATTTCATAAAAATGCAACCATGGTCGCAACATCCCGTTTAGATTACTTAATAAAAAAAATACTATGACCAAGGTCGCATTGTTATCAAACAAAACATTCTCAAAGAGACTGTTGTTACATATGACTGTGACCGAAGTCGCAATCTTCTAATCATCTTAATTAATTAACTTACAAGATTATTGTCACTGCTTCCATTGACTGCGACTCTTATTTCATAAGACTCTTGTTTCATAAGAATGCGACTATGGTCACAATATCCTATTTAGATTGCTTAATAAAAAAATACTATGACTAAGGTCGCATTATTTTCAAACAAAACTTTCTCAAAAAGACTGTTGTTACATAAGACTGCGACTGAAGTCGCAATCTTCTAATCATCTTAATTAATTAACTTATAAGATTTTTGTCACTGCTTCCATTGACTGCGACTCTTATTTCATAAAACTGTGAGCACGGTCGCAGTATCCTATTTAGCTTAAGAAGATTGAAAAAATACTTGACCCTAATCGAAAAAATAAAAAAAGGTTACAACATTGCGACCAAAGGTCGCAATGTAAACAAAAATAAATCTAAAAAGTGAAAATAATATTAAAAAATTAAACCCAAAATTTTTCTTTTTAGAAACTGCGACTTCGATTGCAGTTTAAGAAAAGAAAAAAAAACGGTTTCAAGTCGCGGTAATAGATTTTTATTGTGATTAAAACATCTTTTCAAAAAAAAAACTTGAACGTAAATGCGACCATGGTTGCATTCTTTTAAAATAAATTATTTTTCTAAATTTAGTTATCAAGATCTGTAATTTTTTTTTTGAAAAAGCTTAACATTTTCTGATCTGTAATTTTTTAGTGGAGGAACAGTTGTACCAGGTTAAAAGTGAAACTGAGAGTACTTCAGTCATTTGGTAACGAAAAGTGGTTGAGGGTCTCCTTTTACCACCTAAATTTTTGACTTCGGGTCTGTTTGGATTTAAGGAATTGGTGTGAAGTGAGGAAGTAGGAAGTAAGATTTATTTCCTTTAGGAAAAAGGGAAATGAGTAGTAAGTTTTCTGGTGTTTGGATGGTTGTTGGGAAGTGTGGTTTGGAAAATGTTTTGTCGTTTCCGGTGTTTGGATGGTAATGAAAAGTGGAAATGGAAAATTTGACCACAAAGTTGACCGCAAAATAATATTAAAATAAAAATTAATAAGAAAAATAAAAAATAGATTGTAATTAGAATGCAAGTGAGATTTACATGACCAAAAAATTAACTGTTTTATGCTATAACTTATTATAAATGAGATTTACATGACCACAAAATTAACTGTAGCATTCTGAAAGTGAGAAAATGGTTGTGTAAAAGAGAGATGAAAAAGGGAAAAGGGGGTTTTCTTATTTTCCTTTTCCGGTGTTTGGATAGATAGGGAAATGAGCAATTATACTTCCCCACTTCCCCACTTCACTCGGATTCCTTGAATCCAAACACGCCCTTCTCTGCGGCTAATATGAAATCACGTCATGCCGGCTGAGAAACTCTCTCAGTTGGCGGCTGAGGTACAGTAACCTATATATATATATATATATATATATATATATATATATATATATATATATATATATATATATATATATAGTTGTAAACTCATGGAAAAAATAAAAATAGAATGTATATTCATATTAGTATATATACATTCCCAACGAAAATGACGTGTGGAATATGTATGCCAAATTTGAAGGGCATTCCACACGGATTTTCTGTAAGAAATGTTTTTTTTATTTTTTTTATACACACATACTCCACAATATTTTCACTGGGAATGCTAAATATATTAAATTGGAAAGAAAGAAAAAAGATTACTCATGAAAAAGTCGTGGTAATATTCTTTCCTCACGAGAAAGTTCATTCCCTATGAAATGACCCACAGATTAAGTGCATTACCTATAGGATCTTGGGCTCGGTTCATGTGTGTGAGCCACATACACATATAATAAGAGGGCCAATATAGCGTTGACATATGAGATTATCTTCTTATAATATTATAAGAGATCCAAAACACGTCCCATTAAACACGACATCTTGTCCACATGTCAACACGAAATTGACTGTCTTATAATATGTGTGTGCCATTAACACACATGAACCGAATCTTAGGACCTTCTGCCCACCGCTCATGACATATGGATTTGATAAAAATCCATGGTATTTAGTCGTTGCACACGATTTGGTCTACGTTCCCAAGGATTTTATCGTGGGGAATGCCTAGTTTTCTAGTGGTGAGAAAAAGACCAGTAGTATACTTAGGGTCTGTATGTACGTCCTAGCACGCGCTAACTAAAATATTCCACAGAAACCATATGGATTGTAATCTGTGCATACAATTTATTGTCTCATGAGTTTTAATCCGAGATATCAGTTGTAGTATTTTTCGCTTGATGATTTTGCAGTTATGTTCAATACTCTTTTAGTTCCTTTGTTTCCACCGTATCCATGCAGTATAAGCAAGTATTTTTCTACAAAAATGTTTTCAATTTTTGCTTGTTTTTAACTAAGAGGTTATTGGTCTCTGATCACCATGATCAAATTAACTTAAAATTAAAAAACAAAGTTAATTCTATTAGGTATCTAAAAAAACTCTCTAGTGTTTAAGTGGCCGTTTAAGAGGTCAGTCTCAATAAACCCTTTTAAATTCAGAAAAATCTAAAAAGAAATACACTTTTTTTTTTCCAAAATAAATCACCCTCCTTACAACACAACATTAATGCATGTGGGCCGTTTTATTCGAAAAAAATAAATATAAATTTCGAGTGCGGATATTGACACCCACAAAATTGACTAAGGGCCCACTCAAAAACTACTGTTCATGTCAATTTTTTTGAACAAATTGACTCTTAAAATTGACTCTTAGTGAAAAATCCAAAATGCTCATCCCTCCCTCCTCCTTCTTCCACGGCATGTAGCTGCTGGTGGCAGTGGCCATCTTCTCCTTCTTCTTCCCCTATCCCAGCCACTCGCTGCCCACTCCCTACATGTCCTCCCCCTCCTCCTTCCGCGCCTTCCACTGTCTTCACGCTGTTCCCCTCCTGGCCAAATAGTTACGGTATTGTTCCACCGTGAATGGTCGAACAAACACTCAACTGTTCGGCCATTCAGGACCGAACAGAATGTGTGTAGCAGAGAAGAACAATGTGGGAGGGTGATGGTAGTGGAGAGGGGAACTGGCCGGGAGGAGGAGGGAGAGAGAGGGGGAGGGGGTGGCAGGGGGATGGCGGTGGCGAGAGGAAGGTCGGGGGATAGGGGGAAGAAGTAGAAGAAGGTGATTGGGGAAGGCGGAGGAGGACGTCGTGGAGGGAGTGGGTGGCGAACACGAATGTGAGGGAAAGGGAGATGATGGGTGGGTAACTTGATATGCTAGGTGCCTTTATCAAATCGGGTGGATACCTTGATATGCTAGGTGCCTTAATCAATTGCTAGGAGTCAATATCCACACTCGTGTGTATAGTCTTCCGCAGAGAACTCTGTGGTTCCCTTTTTTTTTCCTTTTTTTTGCTGACCAAAAGAGAACTGTGTGGGGGGAGAAGACGTGCAGGAAAAAAAGAGAAGAAAACAAAATCCCGAATTTTTTCTTGATTTTATGGATTTAATTGTGGTCACAATCGAGATTTGTCACGTTAGTCGTATCCCTTTACCTTTCTTGATTTCGTCGGCCTTATACACTCTACGGCCCACCAAATCATTTTAGGCATTGGGCCTGTACTTCCCGTGGTGGATTGATCCAATAAACATACGGAAAGTTTTCCAACTGTAAACACAAATTCAAAAAAAAAAAAGAAAAAAAAAAAAAAAAGACTATTTAGTCTACGTTTTTCTTATTAATATCTGCAGAAAGCTGACCCCTATTTTTTTTTCTTGCATTAAAATGCAAACTCGTAGCTGATTATTATTAATATAATTAATTTTGAATTTAAAAAGAAATAAAAAAATAAAAGTAAACCCTCACCAAAAAAATAACGATGTGGATGTCTTTGTATTTCTAGATTTTTGAACTACAATTTGCATTATGTGACACTTCATTTTTCGAAGAATATTCTGAGTTTCTTGTGCGCTTTCATGCAACTTGCTTCGTTTGTGCAAAAATAAAATTATATGTTAATTTATAAGGGAAAAAAATAAATAAATTGCATGTGTTGCTTGCATTTGTATTATATATCTTGAGTTATTAATTCAGGCCAGACTTGTCCTTTAGCATCCCAATAGCTATAGTTCGAAAGTCCACTCTTTATTTAATTGATTATAATACTATGTATATTCACTTGGAGTAGGAAAAAAACAAAAATGAAAAAAGATAAAAGAAAAAATAATAATAATAATAGTATAATACTCACACCAATGATCTGTAACAATGCCATGCAAATTGTTAAATTTAAATAAGAGCAATTCGGATTATATTTAAAGTTACTGTATCTCAGTAGAATATTTTCCATGACTCGAAGAAGTTCACAATTGTAGCAAGCAGATATCGTGACTTCGAGCTCAAATTAAACAAGTGGGGTTAGCTCAAGAGTCTGGCTAACTCTTGACAAGTGATCAAATTTTGACAAGAGTTAGCAAGTCATGATAAAAATTATATATGAGTTTTTTTTTTCCTTTCATTTTTAATACAATTTATTTGTTGCGTTTGTCCAAACTCCGGCCTGCAAAGTTTTATTTGAGGGAAAGCTGAGGCCTTGATCTATTAATTTCAGCCTACAAAGTTTAAAAAAAAAGAATCAGCTAATTAGGGATTAGAGTCCGTAGATCTCGGATCACATTAGTGTTAATTATTCTTAATTATATATATATAATATCTTGAAAGCTATAGAAACATAATTTATATATGTGGGTTTCCACTCATTTGAAAATTCTTTAAGCGACAAGACAATTTGGGCACAAAGTCTTAAGCAAGTCCATTATTGTTGGACATGTGCAGAGACCTCTTCAACCATTAATGTCACATCAAACTACTCCAAGTTAAACTATTTGAAATAAAATTATGAACAGTAATTTCTGCACAACTCAGTGTATCGTTCTCTGCCTGTTCCAAGACAGGATAAAAAAAGGAGGGTTGTGGTAAACCTGTGACAGCCAACGTAAAATATTGTCACACACTATGAACATACATGCACCAAAAACTAAGTTAAAAGAATGCAAGAGAGGCTGAAGAAGACATGAATGGAGGTAATACGACAAGATATAAGGTCTTAGTGAAGGTATATTGCTCGATAGGAATGAATGGAGAAAGTTGATCCATGCGCCCAATGCGACGTAATTCTCTTTTGGTTCATGTAACCTACCCCCAAGTACTTGGGATAAATGGCTTAGTAGTAGTAGTAGTTGTTGTTGTAATTTTCTGCACACTGGACCTCTTGTTTCAACATTAAAAAGTTCAATAGAGCTGAGGCTTAGAGGGAAAAAAAAAATACATTATTCTAAAATGTAACATACTGATAAAAACAAAGCCAAGCTGACACCACGTTCCACATTTATTGGAAAAATTAATATCACTATGGAGACTCTTAACTCAATCTTCTCTCATCAACCTTTTTTGTCATGTTCATTGCTATCTCCTTGTATCTTATTGGATGCGATCCAAATGCTGAGGTATCTTGTTGTCTTGTGGGTGATTTTTATTATAAATTAAACCCAGCACCAGCTAGAAAGCCATTCCCCCATCACAGAGAGAGAAAGGAGAAAGAGAGAGGGGAAGGAAGAATAGAATGGGATCAATCTCACCAGAGAAGCCTCATATTGTCCTGGTCCCATTCCCAGCCCAAGGCCATGTTACTCCATTCCTCAAGCTAGCCAAGCTCCTCCACTCCAAAGGCTTCCACATAACCTTCGTCAACACCGAGTTCAATCACAACCGTCTACTAAAATCTCAGGGACCTTCCGTCCTGGACGGCCCCCCGAACTTCAGGTTCGAGGCCATCCCTGACGGCCTCCCCCCGTCCGACGAGAACGCCACGCAGGACGTGCCGGCGCTGTGCGACTCAACCACCAAGAACTGCCTGGCCCCGTTCCGGCAGTTGTTGCTCCGGCTCAACGGTGGCTCTGCCGGTGCACCTCCGGTGACCTGCGTCGTCACCGACGGCATCATGAGCTTTGCTCTTGATGCTGCTCAGGAGCTGGGGGTACCTGGTGTGTTGTTTTGGACGCCGAGTTCTTGCGGGTTCATGTCCTATCTTCACTATCATGAGCTCATAGCAAGAGGCCTTGTTCCTCTCAAAGGTAATTACAATTATAGCTAAGCTCACCACTTGGATTCATGCTTGTTGCAAAGTTGTAGAAATCTGAATTTGGATGAAGTGCAGAAAATTCTCATGTAGCAAATCCCTGTAATCGACCATTTTTTTTTGTGTGTAAAATTTACATGCAATCCACATAAGTAATAGCACAAAAGGTTTTTCATCTTTCTTCTTTTTTTGTAACTCGTCTTTGAAAATATCTCTTCTGTGTCATCTTAAACTCTCTTTCACTGACCCAAAATTCTCAACTTGTGGTGAGAGTTGATAGATCTTTTCCCTTGAGACTTAGTTTTAAAAACTCTCACGAAATTTTATCTAATTTCAAAAAATTACAAGAAATGTTATTATAATAAACTACTGTGAACTATGATTTTTCATAATATTTTGTGATTTTTCTCCGCAGATGAGACTGATTTGATCAACGGATATCTTGACACTCGCATCGACTGGATCCCCGACTGAAGAACATGCGGCTGAAGGACATCCCATCCTTCATCCGCACCGCCGACCGTGCCGACATCATGCTCAATTTCTTTGTCCGTGAGTCCGGCCGAGCATCCATGGCCACGGCGATCATCCTCAACACTTTCGACGACATGGAACGCCCCGTCCTGGACGAGCTCGCCAAGATGCTCCCCCCAGTCTACACTGTCGGCCCTCTGAGCCTTCTCTTGGACCACGCACCTACCGATAGCTGCCTGGCCAACATTAGCTCCAGCCTGTGGAAGGAAGAAGCTGATTGCTTGAGCTGGCTGGATGGCAAGGGAGCCGGCTCAGTTGTGTTGGTCAATTTTGGTAGCATAACAACCATGACCCGTGACAACCTCGTAGAGTTTGCATGGGGCTTGGCAAACTCCAACGCCAACTTCTTGTGGGTGATCAGGCCTGATCTGGTGAAGGGCGAGTCAGCTGTCCTACCTGAAGAGTTCTTGAGTAAGACTAACGGAAGGGGCGTACTTGCGAGCTGGTGCAATCAGGAGGCGGTCCTGATGCACCCATCAATTGGAGGGTTCTTGACCCACTGCGGTGGAACTCTACGCTGGAGAGCATTTGCGGGGTGCGCCCGCCCTATGTTGGCCGTTTTTCGCCGAGCAACAGACGAATTGTCGGTATTTGTGCACGGAGTGGGGGATGGGGATGGAAATTGACAACGATGTGAGGAGGGAGGAGGTGGAGAGGGTCATAAGAGAGTTGATGGAAGGGGAGAAGGGGAAGGAGATGAGGAGGAGGGCAAAGGGATGGAAAGAGTGCGCACACAAGGCAACTGAGAGAGGGGGAAGCTCTTTTGTGAACTTTGAGAGGGTTGTGAAGGAGGTTCTACTTCCAAAGAAGAGCATATGAGTTTCTAGCTCCATCTGCGGACACAAAGATTCACTTGTATCTCAGATGCCAAGTAGTTGGAATTGAAATTAATCATGTATGAATAAAGCAAGAATGATCTTTTCAGAATTTTCTCTCTTACACATATATTACATGTGTGATGGTCTCTTTTTGAATTCTTAACTTATCAAGTGTCATTGCAGTACAGTAATAAAATCTCATTGCAGTAAAGAGTGGTTTTGTTTCAAATTTTACTTGCACCAGTCTACGATTTATATTTTAAAAAAAAATATGCATGGAAAGTAATTAAAAAATTACTTATTTTCAAAATTATCTTTATATCTAGTATTTAATCAATTTATTCTGACAAGGACGAGACTATGAATAAAATTATAAAGCTGAGTTTTTTTTTCTAATTATAAAGTAAAGTAGGTGGCTGCAGCAAAATTTTTCATAGATTTATGTTGAGCACGATTTTGTCACATTTTCATGCCTATATTTATCTTTCATTTGTTTATAAATAATGTTATTCGGGTTTTTTTTCGTGTGTTTTGCAGACAAAGTTGTTAGGAGAAGAGTAGACCACAGAAGCACTTTTTTGAGACCGCAAAGCGCGCTAAAAGGAGAAGGTGAGATAGGAGATTGGCATTGCTGGATTGTTAACTGACATCAAAAAAAATCTAAAATCAATTCGAAAGAGTTTGAAGCTAGTTTGAGCGAAAATGCAATTTTACAAAAGTTCAGAGATTTAAGCGTAAAAGTAGACAAAGATGAGAAGTACAAAATTTATTTATGTATTCTCTTTGAAATGTTAAAATAATTTGAGACTCACGCGTAAAATAATCAAATCTTAGGCTATACATATCCATGTAAAAAATAGGATTTAAGCTACCTTTGTTCTGGCCGGATTTTGCCTTGACGTTGGCCAAATTTTCGTAGCTTTTTCCTCTCTAATATATTATTTTTTTATTTCTTTTTCTGTAAAGTATGGAGGCCATTAAATTCTAAGTATGTTTAATCATTGAAAATTGATCTTTAGTTTGCCCAATCGTTACTTTTCGACCTCTGGTTTGGTGCTTGGTGGGGTTCCGTCTCGCAGCAGGAGAGAGAGGGAGAGCAGGCCGGTGGGGTCCACGCGGGAACTGCAGCACCTCGCGTTTCATGTGAAAGGGAGAGAGAAGGCGGCAGCGGCTGCCAGTTGTTTTTTTTTTTTTTTGCTTCGGTCTTCGCCTGTCCACATTTAGCGGGGTGGCTCAAACACAATGAGAGGGCCAATCAATTGTTGACACGTGTACTGATCCTCTTATAATATGTTATATGTGTGGACGTCACACACATATTATAGGAGATTATAAGAGTTTCAATTTAAGTGTCTAACGCCGAATTGACTTATATGTGTGTGGGGCTCACACACATGAACCAAATCCCATTTGGCGAAGGCTCTACAGGCGTGGGGTCCACCCCTAGCAACAAGCTCTGTAAGAGAGCAACGTGCATGTTCACTCGCTTGCGTTGCCTGAGAGCCCTGTGTGTGAGCCACATGAAAGTGGGGCCCGCAATTTCTCCATCAAGTACGTGAGTGGGGGTGAGGGAGTTGTGAGGCCCACATGTATGGTCCCTGACAACAGCCATGTGAATATGAGGTAAGGTTGTGTTTTTCTTTTTAATTTCATTTTATTCTGATTTTGATTTTTTAATGGCGATTGCATCCCTTAATCTTAATTAATTATTAATCACATGTAATTAAATTATGCTTATTAAATATTTAGAATATATTTGTGTCAGGAATTTTAACACGATAGGTAATTTTTCTGGTAACTAGGGAAGATGAACTTAGGCTAGACCATCTTGTGGTCAACGACATATCTCTTAACTAGAACTGTTTGCATACTTATTGACCTATCATTTTTTGAAATTAATTTCTAGAACAACTAAGTATTTGACAGGTTATGTATCAAGAGTCAATGGTTCATACTTAAGGTTTTACTGGTTTTCTTGCTTTTAATTTATTTAGTCGTTTTATTTGATGGGCATGTGATAAAGATAATGCCCTATACTTAGATCTACTGTTCAGATTTAATTTGCCTGTTAAAAATAGGGATTTGATGAGTGACTACAGACTAGTATGGAGGCCGAAATTGACCACTTAAGTATAGTTTAGGGGAGTCGATTCTAGGTGCTTGACTTGATTTTTCTTAGATTAACACGTATTTCACCCAAACTCGCAAACTTTTCAGCCCAATTCGCTTAGAAGTGTTGAAACTAAAAGAATCACCTGTTTCTATGAATTGACCCTCAAGTGCTACATCAAAAGACCGTGCGCTTCCGGTTAATTTAAAACGAGTAAAGAAATCTCTCCCTTCAATTTGTTATTTTTTTAACTTGTCGAGGATCATACTATATATTAATTCGAGCAAAGCATATCGTTATTCTAGATCAAATAAGTTGCTTAATTAAGCACAAAATATGGGGCCCAAATTAAAAACAAACAGACATACACGATGGTATGGGTCAACTCATCG
The DNA here is from genome assembly GCA_038442645.1 of Agave tequilana. Lineage (NCBI taxonomy): Eukaryota > Viridiplantae > Streptophyta > Magnoliopsida > Asparagales > Asparagaceae > Agave > Agave tequilana. The sequence goes on from JAVJIF010010787.1 coordinate 57,319, forward strand.
GCACTTGTTGTGCGCGGGAGACAACAACCAATAGAGGATCCAATCGATCTCAATCACAGAAACAATGAAACCAATCCACGAAGAACAATCAATCGCAAAAACACAAATCTAACGAGGTTCGGCCAACGTGCCTACGTCCTCGGGGCAATCAAATGGAGAGATTTGTATTAGGGAAGATGATTACAATGGCTTTTTGCCTCTTTCAGTATAAGAGAACCCTAAGCCTTCTATTTTCGCAGGTTAGAAACCCTAGAAACAGCCCAGATACATTTTATACTCGCTGCTCTGCCCAACCCGTCGATCGGTCGACCGGTCCGGTCGACCGATACCTACTGAGACTTAATTTCTTCTGGTCGGTCGACCGGCTCGGTCGATCGATTCTCGCTGAGAGTTTGGCCTTCTTCCAGGTCGGTCGACCGTGCCGGTCGACCGAAACTCACTGAGAGTTTTCTCCTTGAGAGCGGTCGACCGGTCCGGTCGACCGCCTACGCCTGTGCACGTTGTGCACGTCGGTCGACCGGTCCGGTCGACCGGCCTTCTGCTGCTGCTGTTTTCTGCTGGTTTCTGCTGCTGTCTTCTTCGGCTTTTGTCGTCGACTTCCTCGACGATCTTCGACAGCACATCACCTCCTTTAATATTCTCTCTCCTCCAACAATTCTCCACCTCGGCGAAGAATTTTAAATCTGAGCCGAATTCCGAATTCCGACTCGATAGTGGCTGCACCAAACCGGTTGCCTACGTACCCCTTGCCCAAGGGATCAAGCCGTCCGTAGTTCACTCCAATGAGCTTCAGCGAGCTCAGTTCACCTGAAGGACATGGAGCAAGTCTTTGCAGTGTGCAAACTTCACTCCCGTCACCACCTTTGTAAGCATATCGGCCGGATTCTCTGAAGTATGAATCTTCAACAAGTTGATGTCACCTTCCTCCAGAATCTCCCGAACAAAGTGGTACCTGACATCGATATGCTTCGTCCTTGCGTGATAGACCTGGTTCCTTGCCAAGTAGATGGCACTCATGCTGTCACAGTTTATCTTCAATATTTCTATTCACGCCCAGGTCATCAAGCAAACCCTGAAGCCAAATCGCCTCCTTCATGGCCTCTGTCAAAGCCATATACTCCGCCTCTGTAGTCGACAACGCGACTGTGGACTGAAGTGTGGAGCGCCAACTCACCGGTGCCTGTGAGAATGTGAAAACATATCCCGTAGTCGACCGGCGTTTGTCAAGGTCACCTGCATAGTCTGAATCCACATAGCCTATGCATTCTTGCTTCCCGGTGTTGTCCTTCTCAAATACAAGGCCTACATCAACAGTACCCTTGATGTATCTCAGGATCCATTTCACAGCTTCCCAATGACCCTGACCTGGATCATGCATATATCTGCTCACCATGGAGACTGCCTGTGATAGATCTGGCCTTGTACATACCATCGCATACATCAAGCTACCCACAGCATTGCATATGGAACATGAGACATATGCTCACGCTCTTGAACACTCCTTGGAGACATCTTCGCTGACAACTTGAAGTGCGGCGCCATTGGTGTACTAACAGTCTTAGTATCTTTCCCGATATTAAACCTCTGCAGTACCTTCTCCAGATAGCCCTTCTGAGTCAAGCTTATCCTGCCAGCATCCCTGTCCCTTGTGATCTCCATGCCCAATACTTTTCTTGCTTCCCCCAGGTCCTTCATCTCGAACTCGGACGATAATGTCTTCTTCAGAGAATCAATAGCAGATCTTGACCTAGAAGCAATCAGCATATCATCTACATAGAGAAGTAGATAGATATACTCCTCTGATGGTAACTTGTTGTAGTACACACATGGATCGAAGTGGCTTCGTGTGTACTTCTTCTTTCTGATGAAGCTGTCAAATCGCTTGTACCACTGTCTAGGAGACTGCTTCAAACCGTACAGCGATTTCTTCAGCTTACATACCAACTCCTCTTTCCCTACAGCTTTGTAACCTGTGGGCTGATTCATATAGATCTCCTCCTCAAGATCGCCGTGGAGAAAGGCGGTCTTCACATCAAGTTGGTCAAGGTCCAACTCATTCTGCGCCACCAAAGCCAATAGAATCCGAATAGACGAGTGCTTCACTACCGGGGAGAACACCTCGTTGTAGTCGATTCCTTCTCTCTGTGCGTAGCCTTTAGCCACCAGCCTTGCCTTGTAGCGCACTTTATCTTCTTGGAGGGATCCCTGCTTCTTAGCAAATACCCACTTGCACCCTATGGCCTTCTTCCCCTTGGGCAACTTGGTCAGTTCCCATGTGTTATTCTTATAAAGAGATTGCATCTCTTCATTCATGGCCCTTTCCATAACTCAGCTTCTGAACTGATCTCAGCTTCCCTGAAAGTAGATGGAATAGCCTCTTCAACAACTGGAAGTGCATGTGCAATAACCATATCGGTGGTGAGCCAGCCAGGTCTCCTAGCATTCCTCCTTGGTCTTTCAACTGCAGTGGGATCTGGAACAGTACCCATGACCTGTTCTTGATCCTCTTCAATAACTTCAGCATCTTCTTCTGCAACTTGATCATCTCCCTGTGTCACCTCAGGAATGATCCTCACTGATACTGAATCTTCTAGAGATGGTGGATCTGCATCACTCTCCACCTGCTGCAATAGCTCCTTGGTCTTGCTAGTCTCCACCTGCTGGGAGACCGTAGGCTTCATCATCGAGGCCTCATCAAATGTGACATCCCTGCTGATTATGAATTTGTTGTCCTGTTGGTCCCAGATCTTGAACCCCTTGGTTCCTCGCTTGAAGCCAACAAACACCCCTTTCTTTGCTCTCGGATCCAATTTGTCTTCTTTGACATGATAGTAGGCTGGACATCCAAATACCCAGAGCATATCATAATCTTCAGCAGCTTTACCAGACCAAGCTTCAAGAGGGGTCTTCCCCCCTATTGCAGACGACGGCAACCTATTGACGAGGTGGCATGCATATCCCAAAGCTTCAGCCCAGAACTTCTTTGGCAATCCTGCATTGGACAACATACACCGAACCTTCTCTAGCAAGGTCCGGTTCATCCTCTCAGCCACCCCATTCTGTTGCGGAGTCTCTCTCACTGTGAAGTGCCTCTCTATGCCCTCATCAAGACATAGCTTTTGGAAAGGATCTGATTTGTACTCTCCTCCATTATCAGAACGGAGAACCTTGACCTTCCTTCCCGTGCTTCTCTCCAAATTAGCCTTCCACTTCACAAACAATTCTAGGACTTCATTCTTGTGTCGCATGGTGTACACCCAGCAGCGCCTAGAATAGTCATCGATGAACGACACAAAATAGTGGTTTCCCCCAATTGATGCAGTCTTGGTGGGTCCCCATACATCTGTGTGAACATAATCAAGAATGCCTTCGGTGCAGTGTGAAGCTGTGCCAAACTTCACCTTCGTCTTCTTGCCTATGATGCAATGTTCACACAGATCCAGCTTGCAGGCCTCTGCACCCTTCAGCAGCCCCTTTCTTACAAGAGCTTGCAATGATTTTTCCCCTGCATGTCCCAGCCTCATGTGCCACAGCCAGGTCGAATCTTCCTTCTGACTGGTAGAAGCTGCCACCTGCCCTATCACTGTACTACCCTTTAAGTAATACAAATTGTTCCGGCGGTCGGCCTTCAACACCACCATTGAGCCCTTTGTCATTTTAAGAACACCTTCTTTAATAGACACACTGAGCCCCAATGATTCCAAAGCACCCACAGAGATCAAGTTCCTCTTCAGCTGAGGTACATATCTCACTTCTTTCAGCTCCCTCACCATCCCATCAAACATCCTGATAGGAATAGTGCCTACACCCTCCACGATGCACGGATGATCATCGCCCATGACGACCGAACATCCCTCCAACTTCTCAAGACTGGTAAACCAATCTCGATTAGGGCATACATGATATGTAGCACCTGTGTCCAGGATCCACTCGTTATCCCCTGAGTAGCCTACGACGGGAGCGGTCACTGAAAAGGAGAACACCGAAGAATCTGAATCTGAACCATCTGCCTGTGATTTACCGCTTGCAGCCTTCTTCACTATTGCTAGATTTGCCTCAGATTTTGATTCCTTCTTCTTCCCCTTGTACTTTGGACAGTCAACCTTCCAGTGCCCAATCTCTTTGCAGAAAGCACACTGATTTCTTTTAAGATCCTTGAATCCCGGCCTGGACTTCGATCTTCCCCTGATCTCCTTTCCCTTTCTAGATGAACCTCTGCCTCTCACCTCCAATGCCTCCGCTGATGACCCTGACTGAGAAGGATGTCGCTCCTTCTTCTTGTCTCATAACTCATCAATGCAGACGACACCTCATGGTAGTCCAAAGTCTGTCTACCATTGATAAACGTCATGGTGAATGTCTCATACTCCTCCGATGGGAGCGAGTTCAGGAGAATGACTGCCTTGTCTTCCTCTTCTACCTTGACATCCACGTTTATCAGATCTGTAAGAAGCTTTGTAAACCGTTTATGTGTTCATTTACTGTGCTTCCCCTCTTCATCCTGAACTGATACAGCTTACTCTTAAGCTGTAACCTGGATTCTACGCTCTTTGTCAGGTACTTCTTTTCTAGGGTTTCCCACAGTTTCTTTGCAGACGTCTCATGTTGCACAAGGTATTTGATATCCTGTGTCAAGCATGAACGAATCAAGCCACATGCCGATCTATTCATCTTTGCCCATTCCTCATCGGTAGTAGTGTTCTTCTTCCTCTCCAATAGGAGAGTATCCTCCAGATTAGATGCGTTCAACGCATCCATCACCTCACACCTCCACATCCCAAAATTGTTAGTGCCATTGAACTTAACAACTTTGATTCTAGGGTGAGTATTCATTGTTCTAACAGATGCAACTTCCTCTGCCATTGAGATTCTTTCCTTGACCCTCTAACTATGCGGAAGATCAAATAACTTGAAAAATAGATCTATTATCGAGATAAAAATGTGATTTTTACCTCTCCCGTGAAACCCTAGTTTGAGTTTCTCACCAGATCTATTTCACCACCGATCCAAAAAACCCTCCTTGAGTCCTTCGGAGATCGACACACGATCCCTCGAACACCCAATACCTCAGATCTGAGATCGACACACGATCTCCACCGGATCCGATCTCGAGGCCTCCGGATCTTCAGAAATCCCAAAGAGCAACCTAGATGCTCTGATACCACTTGTTGTGCGCGGGAGACAACAACCAATAGAGGATCCAATCGATCTCAATCACAGAAACAATGAAACCAATCCACGAAGAACAATCAATCGCAAAAACACAAATCTAACGAGGTTCGGCCAACGTGCCTACGTCCTCGGGGCAATCAAATGGAGAGATTTGTATTAGGAAAGATGATTACAATGGCTTTTTGCCTCTTTCAGTATAAGAGAACCCTAAGCCTTCTATTTTCGCAGGTTAGAAACCCTAGAAACAGCCCAGATACATTTTATACTCGCTGGTCTGCCCAAACCCGTCGATCGGTCGACCGGTCCGGTCGACCAATACCTACTGAGACTTAATTTCTTCTGGTCGGTCGACCGGCTCGGTCGACCGATTCTCGCTGAGAGTTTGGCCTTCTTCCAGGTCGGTCGACCGTGCCGGTCGACCGAAACTCACTGAGAGTTTTCTCCTTGAGAGCGGTCGACCGGTCCGGTCGACCGCCTACGCCTGTGCACGTTGTGCACGTCGGTCGACCGGTCCGGTCGACCGGCCTTCTGCTGCTGCTGTTTTCTGCTGGTTTCTGCTGCTGTCTTCTTCGACTTTTGTCGTCGACTTTCTCGACGATCTTCGACAGCACATCACCTCCTTTAATATTCTCTCTCCTCCAACAGCACTGACACGCAAGCTGATGTTAGTTTCGTACATAACTCCGAGTCATGGTGGGACCTGTCTATTTTTATATGAACCGTGCCTCGTTTTTGTGGAATCTTACAGGGTATGACCCACTAACAATCCTATTTTTATCTTTCTATGTGGCTTTTAATGGATTCAAAGCATGGGTTACTGCTGTCACTCATGCGTCAGACTCTCTCGAACGTCGTGATTAATCGTAATTTTTAAGTCGTAATTAGTAATTTTTTTACATTTATAAATGTGTTAAATGCATGTAAGTTTTACGGTGTTTAGTTGATAATATGAAGTTATAAGTGAGAAAGTGTATTGTATTTTACGGTGTTTGGCTATCGTAATATATAAGTCGTAAGTGAAAAAATTGACCACAAAATTAACTATTTGGTGATTTACAGAATTTAAATATTGCAAAGAAATACTAAAAATACTAAATATTTAAAAAAATTATTATTAACATAAAAAATAATACAAATTTGCATGGCCACAAAATTAACTGTAAATGAGTTGTAAGTGAGTTAAGTAGGCTACTAGAACCAATCAGTAGTTTGTGAGGCTTTTTCACTTGTACAAGAGTTATGCACAGGGGCTACTAGCACTCTATGAAGCCTAGACGTGATAATTTGTTTACACGTGTGTACTTGTCAAGATTTAAATCTTATCAGGATGATGACACGTGTTCCAACTGTCAAGAACTTTTTTTGAGAAGTCTACAACTCTTAAAGTCCAACTCGGAGCTTCCGCCACATACAACTTTCTCGAAGTCGTTCTCCGTCACGTCCAATCTTCCAGAAGTCAACCTCTATCCCTTTCATCACGGAGCCGCCTTATACCATTCTGAGGTCCTTTCCACTTCGAGATCTTCTCCAACCTGAGGGCACCAACTCCAAAACTGAAACTCCAACAATAGATCGACCAAGATCTCTGCTGATACTCATGCGCCTTCTCCCACGTTCATTGTTTTCCATTGAAAAATCGTGGGAAAAACTTACAAAATTTATGTAAAAAAATAAGTAAAACGAAAATTACAAGTATTATCTATTGAGATTCTGAGGAAGTGTGCTGGTGGGAGTCTGATCAGCGTGCGACCACTTTATCCCGTTTGACGATGGGAGCAATCAGTCTTCAAGTCTTATGCAAGGAATTTCTTCTCGCCTGGTTCCGGTGATTCCTTGAGATTGAAGATTAGGGTATCAGAACCCTGAAATTATCCTTGATGGATGAGAGAAAGTATTCTCTGAATTTTTGGAAGTTAGAAAGCTTTGGCTCTTGGATGCTCTCTCCTTCTCTTGTCAGACTATTTTCTCCTCTCTTGTCTGTGGCCTCAGCCTAGCCTGATAATAGGCTATTTATAGGCCTAATAGTAATGTAAACAGCCCTAAAAATCAGCGAAAACTGATTAATCAGCCTCGGCACGAGGCTAGACAGGCTCTGTGCGAGCCTCTCTAAGTTATCTGCTAAGCTAGGCTCCGCACAAGTTTATTTTAGCTTCCAGCGAAGCTAACATAGCTTTTTAGCTTTTTAGAGGGGTGAAGTCTTTTTAAATGTCTCCACTTCTGGGAACATACTGGGTGTAACTGCCTACTTAAGTTGGTCATGAACCTCATCAAAATAGTGCGTGGTTTGCCACTAATCCCGTTCAAAGAATTTGAAACGGTCAAATGACCGAAGCATAACCTTCTGCGCGCCTAACGCTCCAAGCGGCGCGTGAAGCTAGCCAGTCTGGCTTAGTTTAAGCTGTCTGTTCAACTGTCTGCGACCTATCTTTTGGAAGTGTCGACAAGTTAGATATTGCCAATACCAATTGGGGAGCTATCTGAGAGTTTGTCTTTTGAGAGTATCAACAAACCACATTTTCTTTGTGCTAATCCATCACAATACCGAAAGATTTTCTGTTCCAGTCCATCAACACACTAGCAGTTCTCTGTGCTGCTCCACCATTCTATCACACCGGTAGTTTTCCTCTGTCGATCCTTCCTACCATTCTATCTTCTGATTTTCGCATCCGAGGGCCTTAAGTCGGCATCACACCGGTACTTCTAACCGAAAAGTATTCTTTCTCGTGTATGATAAGTATCATTCGAAAAGCGCCTCAAAACTCTTATGATAGATTCAACCCACGAAACCAGTTTTTATCTGCCACAGCCCCAGGCGTTTCATTCCTTTTTATCGTGTTTCTTTCATCCATTTCAACGAGATATTTTTCCCCCATCTCAATGTGAACTCTGACGTAAATCCAGGGATCTGTCTCTGCAAGAAATCTGCTCGTATGAATCGCCAGTCCTTTTCTTTCCATCACTTTTTTCAACTCTAATTGAGATGCAGTTCTGTCAACAAGAAACCAATAAAAAATTCCCCACGAGTTCTCTCGTCATTCATGGCCAATAGAAATCTGAAGTGTGGGCACTCGACAATTTGATTGGCAACATTATCCGAATTTAAAATTTCTTGGATCCCATGACCTGAGCTGTTCACATTATTATTATTATTATTATTATAAAACTATGTATATATTTTGGTGTTTTCTACAAGAAAAAGACAACATTGATGTCTCACGTTATCATATTCAAAACACCAAAAGAAGCTAAAAGAAAGAGAAGGATAGGCTGGTTAATTACACTGAAAAGGATGTTAATTGTCAAATCAATCATAAATTGATTAGGTAGCAAATTATAATCAACCTCTCTTTTCTCCCAGTAGTGGGAGGGAGTTTGACTATAACACAGATTTGATCTTAAGCATGAGTTGAGCAAATTAATAAGAAATTTATAGTTCATTTCATGCAACAAATATTGCATACAATAACATTATTATTTTCACTGCTTTAGATACAATATTATTTGCCATAAGATCATTGTCTTTTAAGCCTATTAATATGTAAATATAATATATCATGGCACCTACTAATATTACGTCAAAAGAGGGAGATTACTCTTCTGGTTTAAATTCTTCCCTCAGTGATTCAAGATGCAACACATAGGCCGAGCTATGTATATAACTGGAGAAAAGGAGAAAAGTAGGGGACTCTCTGGAAAATTCAAAAATTCCATTCAATTTCTCTTTTCTACTCTCATTGTTGTTAGCTCGCCTTTTAATTCAAATTCTCCTGTCTTCCGATCTTTATTTACTGCTTTTATTTTAATATTGACCACAAGTAGTAATTTTCAATGACTAAGAGTAATGTTGCTAATGTATAGTGTGCGAATTACCACCGGTAACACTCATAGTTGACGAAGAATATATCGCTTGTAAATTATAACAGGCTAATAAGATAAATGTTGAAAATAAACTACAATTGAAATATATAATAAAAGCACAAAAGCCTTCTCAACATGTACAAACACACCAGAAATGTACCAAACTTTAAAAAAAAAAAAAAAAAATTATATTAGAAGCAAACAAGAAAGAAAATCAAACCACAATTGAGCAAGTAGAACTCCGTGGGCCCAACATAGCCGGCACCAAACTTCCTCCCTCCAAGCCCAACAACATTATAACTCCCCCCGCTCCGGTCATCCACCCGCACCGACCCCGCGTACCCGGGGTACGCCACCCGCCCATACACACCCGCGCACGCGCCCGCCACCTCCACGTGCGGCCCACCCGCCCAATCCCCTTCGTAAAACCCGTCGCCAAACGGGTTCGTGACCGCGCCCGCCAGCAGGGCCCCCAGGTTGATCACCATCCCGTCCAGGCCCGCATCCCCGTTGGGCGGGCCCAGCGGCCGCTGCGGGCCTCGCGGGCCGTACATGGGCTCGTGGAAGGCCACGCGCACTGCCCGGGGCACTGGCGGGCCGAGTTCCCCACCCACACGTACGGGGCCCGCCTGCCAAGCGAGCTGTGGAGCCCGCACACGGACATGCAGAAGGACTCGACGGTCACGTCCTCCGCGGTGAGAATAAGGGCCAGCTCGTTACCGTCACCTGCTAATTTTGCAGCCAACAGTGCAAGTTGCGCCCTGGTGAGAGATTTGCCCATGGAGCAGTTTGGGTCTGAGACTTGCGTTGACAGATAAATGTGGTCTTTTTCTTGCCATTTTGGCAAGGTAGGTGTCCACAGTGTGCCACCATTGGGAGACTTCTGGAGCTGGTTGGAACTCATGAGTTGTTGTTGTTGTGGTGGTGGTGATTGAAGGTGAGAGAGAGGATGAAGTCGATGATGACGGACTTTTGAGAGGGAGAGAAGTCGCCGTACCAAAGGATGGAGATGGGGATGTTGCCGTCGAGGAGAGGGCCGTTGTGGTACGTGAGGAGTTGGGGTGTGGTTGTAGAGAGAGGCGAGGGCTGAGCGTAACGTGAAGGTGGTGAGAGAGAGGAGGAAAGAGGAGGAGAGAGGAGGAGGAGGAGGACATGATGGTGGTGAGAGGAATGCTTCAGGAGGTTTGTTGAGAGGAGGAAGAAGGAGAACAGATGGTATTAGTAGAGAGTTGAGAGAGAGCTTGTTAAGTACGTGATGACAAGTGCCACATGAGACACGGAATCCCTTGACCCTAGAGAGAGAAAGAGACATTTGATGAGCAAAATATACTTTGGGTGCATTGAGTCCTTTAGGGTGGCGTGCTAGGGTTAGATTGTGATTGTGCCATGCTTAATCTTGTCATTATGTTAGGAATGCACTTTGTGAGGGTAATCATTGTATCTGTATTTGCGTATTTGTGATTGGAAAGCGGATACAGATATGATATATAAATTAAACATCTCGTAATACTGAGTGTTTCGGGCTCATTCTAAATAATTAGTTCATGAGAAAATAATGCATAATAAGCATAGTATACCTGATGTAGGTTTGTTGGCAGTAATTTATGTTAGATAAATCTTTTTGGGTACTAGGATAAGTGAAATTATGAGTAATTTGTTTTGATTTTACCTAAGATAAATATGATATATGGCATCAATTTAGCTATCAACAACCGCATCTGTTTCCCTCATATCTAATCTATATCTATATCCAATTTTATTAGAAATAGATATGAATTTTTCTTACCGAACTATATTTGTATTTGCATTCATGATTGGCAAGCGGACATGAATAAGGCAAATGCCATATCCGATCTATATCCGATCCATTTGCACCTCGGCGCATACTGGTAAAGGTCATGATGAGCCTGCAAACAAAAGTTTTTCACGGCTCAAACAGTACCAATTTTATTAAGTGAATTGCCCATGGACCCAAGCCCAATAGGCAGGCCCACAGCTCATCAACCGAGCCAACAAGAACCAACTAATAACTGTAAACTGTATGTTTCTAGTATTTATTTAAAATACTAAACAAACTCCAAAACTCAAGGGTTAGCCTTGGTGTGGTGGTAGACAAACTCCACTTATGGATCTTGATGAGCCTATCTTCGATTCTTTATTTGAGGGGCCCCACTTTTCACCACCACCTGCGACAGCTGTCTCATTTAAAGCAGAATATATTGATAGCATAAAGGATGTCATAAGATCATTTCCACCCAAAATGGTGGTTGCAAACGAATCTAGTGCGTTAAAAAAATCGTTCAGAATCTGATGATACATGAAATACTCGAGAGGACCTGCAACGATTAACCCTGATTTTATTAGAGTTCTATGAGAGTCATCTAAAACCATACTCGACAACGTCGAGTTCTTTTCACCCCGGGGACTTGATGGGGACATCACACCAACTGCTTTTCGCACGTATCAGTGTCGTTGGCTTGTCACAACAGCCTATCTTTGGCTATGATAGTTTAGTTGTGATTTTCTTTAATTTTTGGGCGGTTGTTTGCTCCATGTTTCGTAGTTACTGGTTTTTGTTTGCGTTCAATTAGACTCCATTTGAGTCAGTCTGTGGAGTCTTGATTGAGTCCTTGGTTATGATTTATTTTAGACATGTATTAATTTTGAGTTTTTTTTTGTCTAATACCACATCGGATACAACAGAAAAATTTTCTTTGTTAAGAGTTTATTTAAAGAGACCCAATTCAATGAATTAAGTAATGAATGATTGATTAAAAGCTTGGTTATTAATATTGATTTTTGATCTCCTTTTGATTAAATCAACTAGTGGTGAAATCAAAATCTTAGTTGCGATTCGTGACCATATCCTCAATTTAAAATTTTAAAACACCTAACACATGTGGCCTATCTCCATAAGTTTTCAAATCCTTGACAAGCGCATCAAATCCATGCATGATATCATATCTTAAAAATAACAAAAGAACATCAAAGTGCAATCTCTCTCACACACACACACAGCTCAAACTGATCACAGCAAGACACATCTAACAAAGACACACTGCAATGCTGCCTTCTTTCTTTACTGTCCTCCAGTTATTCAACCATCAAAAAGAGGAAGTTAGCCATTAGATACAAGCCCTACCTTGACACCTGAAAATCACAGTCTCCTGACTATTTTCATTACACAGAGACCTTAATCAATAATAGTAGAGATGTAATAAAAATAGATGGACTGAAAAAAAAACAAACACAACTCTTTGTTGGCTCTACTGCTGACCAAAACTTCTCACAAGGGACATACAAACCAAAATTTTGTTAAAAATACCAACACTCAAAGTTCATGTCACTCATTAGCATAAAAACCAGTCACCAACCTCCATTCTACAAAATAATTAAGAAAATACAAATGCAAGAGGCCATAAAAGACACTAACCACATGGTCACAACGAACCTACACTCGAAGTCAGTCTTGCAAATCAACAATATTTAGCAGACACGTCTCACAGCGTACCTGCAGTCAATTGGGTCCGTTTGGTTGCCGTAATTGGTCGTAATTCGTAAGTTATAATTGGTAAAATTTTTTACAGTTGTAAATGAGTTACATGCATGTAAATTTTACGGTGTTTGATTGGTAATATAAAGTTGTAAGTGAGAAAGTTTATTGGATTTTACGGAATTGGTTGTCGTAATGTGTCAGTCGCAAGTGAAAAAGTTGACCACAAAATTAATTATTTGGTGATTTAAAAAGTTTTATATTGCAAATAAATATTAAAAAATTTAATATTAACATAAAAAAATAATATAAATTTGTATGACCACAAAACTAACTAAACTAACTGTAACTGGGCTGTAAGTGAGTGGTAATTTAGTTACAAGTGAATGGTAGTTAAGTTGCGTAAGTCTTTTACGAATTACGATCCAAACAAATAACGTAGTTATAATTGAGTTATAAGTCATTTACGAATTACGGACTTTTACGTCTTTTACAGCAAAACAAACCGCCCCAATGTCGCCGAATAGTTAATGATGTAAGAATTCTATCAGACACCTCTTGTGCATGAATAAAATCTCGCATTCTTGCACGAAAAGAGCAGAAATTAGAATAAACCATGGTTTACACAAAGAACACCCCCGTAAAATAGCACAGGAATTCTATCAAACACTTCTCGTGCATGAATCAAACCTCACCTTCTTCAAGAGAAAGAGCTGAGTCCATTGCCTTCAACTGCACCCGGCATCTTTCCTCACTCCACTGCCTTCCATCAATCCTCTCACCTTAGCCGCATCGCTCCATCGCCCGTTCTCGGCTACAATCGCCGCCAATGCCACGTAAGGCCCTGAGCTGTGAGGCTCAATCTCAAACAACCTCCTCGCCGCAAACTCTCTGATCTCAACGTCCCCCAAAACTGTGCAAGAAGCCAACAGCGCACTCCAAACAGAAGCCCGAGCTTGTCCCCATTACCCTTCAACAACTCGCATGCTTCTTTCACCATCCCCGCTTGGCCCAAAAGATCAACAATGCAACAATAATGCTCGTTCAGAGCAGGAATTGATAGGCTTCTTTCATCAATGTGAACAGTTTCCAGCCCCCAGTGACTGAACCCGAATGACGGCAGGCAGATAGAATCAATGTAAAGGTTATGTGATCAGGTGAAACCGAAGCCAATCTCATCGAATCAAACAAGCGAAGAGCTTCTTCTGTGCATCCATGCTTCGGGTACCTTCCTATCGTCGAATTCCATGCAACCACGCTCTTGGGTGGCAACTTTTGGTCAAAGGCTTTTCAGGCAGCCTCCAAATCCCCACACTTTGAGTACATATCAACAGTTATCCCTTGAATAGTTTCATTAGAACTGAAACCTCTGACAACAGATTGTACATGGAATTGCTTGGAATGACTTAAAATTCTGAAATTAGCACAACCATTCAACAATGCCACCAATGTAGACTCTTTCTGAACTAAATTAGCCGAACCCATTTCAATGAACATCGAGATGAGGCCATCTATATGTCCAAGTCTGCTGTAATCCGATATCAAAGTGTTATAACTGCCGACATCTCTATGCAAAATTATATCAAACACCACCTGGGCATATTCCAAAATCTGATTTTTAGCATAAAATCAATCAAACAGCTATCAACAAACACATCAGAGTCCCACCTGTTCTTTATGACGTGAGCATGAAGCTGCTTCCCCGGTTCTATCATGGCTCTCTTCAGCATGACGGTAACCGTGTCGCGGTTCCGATGCCGCTGCTCACCATTCGATGCAACAGTCACATCATCTCTTCTGCGCAACCGTTGCATTCAATGTAGGCCATGAGAATGGTAGTCCAAGAGACGACGTCTCTTTCGGGCATTTGGTCGAACACCTGACGAGCGAGAGCGGCATTTGGCGTATAGCTTCGTCCGAGAGGTCAGGGAATGATACGTGGCCGCTTCAAAGTGGCGGAGGAGGAAGGCGTGCGCTTCTTTGCCCAAGCGGAGGGTGGCGCAGCGGTTTAGGAGGGCGACGAGGTCGCAGTCGGTTATGGTGCTCTGCCGGAGCAACGTAAGGTTGGGGAGGGAAAGAACACCGACGAGAAGAGTTGTCATTGCGGTGGAGGAGAGTGACCACAGAGGTCCGGTGAGGTTACCGCCAACGATCTGAGGCTTTGATCGGAAATTTAAATGGGCTTGCAGCGGCAAAGTTGGGGTCTAATCTTGAACTAAAATCACTATTATATAGCTTGAACAAATTTAATTGGGCTCAAACTTTGTGGGACCTCTGTAAACATATTCATTTGAGTGCCGCGACACTGTGATATATGCATGATTTTTAGTGAGCGGGAACGAAAACATTGTGGTTTAAAATTAAAATATTATAAAACTGAAAAACATATCTCAGACAGAGCAGATGTTTCTAATGAAAGTACACATAAAGAGAGAGTGAATAGGTGTAAGGCTAATCTAATGATAAATGATGCGGAATGAAAAACTTAAAGCAACACGCTTAGTGTAACCAAAGAGTGTAGCCGAATTCCCGTGAAGGGATCTGCACTATCTCCTCTTAAATTCCTCTAAATAAGAGTTGAGGTGTTATATGAAGCTCTCTTAGTTGAACACAAGTATGAGCGCACACAAACAAGTCCAAGCATATAAATATGAATGAGAAATATGAATCAATGCAAGGCACAATATAAAAGAGAGAGAGTTAGAGAAAGTGGATCAAACACAAACACACGGATATGTTTCGAGGTTCGAGCACACAGCTCTATGTCCCCGCTTTCACACAGAAGGATTTTCACTAACTCGTCCACACAGGACTTCCCACATAGGGAACCTCCACTGAGGATTTGGGCAAATACAATTTGGAGTATACAACTCCTCTCTCAATCAATACAACCTCTCACTAGAGGCAAGGCACAAAACAAATCGCCTCTACACTTAGAGGGATAGGCACTCAGCCAAACAAATACAATTACCTCACACTTGAGGGATTCTAACACAACCTCCACGATCACCTCTACACAAGAGGGATACCAATACTATCACATCTCACTAGAGGGATATCACAATAAATGGAATGTTTACAACTTGGTGGTTTTCACAACCACAAACTAATTTTCTCACAAAATAAGATCCTATAGATATGATAGATATGATAGGCTCAAGTGTGAGAAAATAAAGAGTTTGGAAATCAAAAACTCAAAGAAATACTTGGGAAAACTTCTAAGATATAATCGAAATGAAGATCAAAAACTAATCTCAAAGACTTTTCTTTTTCTTGATTTTTTCAACCCTTTAAAACAAATAAAGATGAAATCTTTAACCCAAAAACTCTTTTGAAAACTTGTAGTTAAACACTAGAAAGAGTGAGAATTTTTGTTCTTAAAAAACTTGTTAAAATCAGCAAAGGATATGGGGTATTTATAGCCCCGATTCAAATCTGCCCGTTGGCAGCTGGAAAGGGCAAATTTGCCCTTCCGGTCGACCGGGCGGTCGACCGGCCAACGGTCATATTTTTGACCGTTGAGCCTTCGGTCGACCGGCACGGTCGACCGAGACTGGATACATAGAGCAGCTCTCTGCCGGTCGACCGACCCGGTCGACCGGGGCCATTTCCAGTCTGCTCTCTGGACGGTTGATCGACCCGGTCGACCGGCCCACCAGCTCAAGCCGGCTGGGTCGACTGGCCCGGTCGACCGACCACTGCTACGGTCGACCGGTTCGATCGACCGGCAGTCAGCCAGTACAAACTTTATAGGACTTAAAAACTTAGGTTTTTAACTTTAATTAAATCCCATAAAATCACATAAATTTCACAAAAATCAGTTCTTGTATTATCTTGAAATACAAACATGTGTGATAAAAATTCAACACATATTTCAAACAATTTGAACCATTTTTGGGTTGTTGAAAATTTGCCTTAAACCAAAAACTGTATTTTTCAAAACTTAAATTTTGAAATGGAAATCCGATTTTTCCAAAACACGTGTAAATACAAAAACATGATATTTAAACAACTTTGAAGTATATTGTATATGGATAAAATCCAATATACATGAAAGGTATTATATCTATGTTTTTGACTTTAAATCCAAAAATAAGTTTTGTTTAAAGATAAAACACCAGACACATGAATAGCGTATCAAAATAAGTTTTTCTAAATAGAAGAAGCATAGGTGTATATAGATCAAATCTAATATACATTAAACCATGTAAACTTGTTTTGATTCTATCTATTCATGAAAACCAAGATCGGTTAAACCGAAAACCAAAACACGAAACTTGTGTGTATTGTGAACTTGAGCATATCACACTATCTAATCTTTACAATAGATCTAAACAAAACTAAACACATACCGAAGTCTTCTTATAGAACGCCGTCTCCAAGTCGACTCGATCCAAACGTGATCCACCGAGTTTGACTCCAACCGAGTGCTAGATGTGAACTTGACGCTCGAGCTCTTGAATCACAATGTTAAAGCTCCAAAAATACCTTTGTTGAAGCTAATCACCTACTAATATCTTGATCAAATATCTGAAACTAAATATCACAAGATTATTAGTAAACTATAACTACATGAGTTAATCATCATCAAAACTAGAGTGAAGGGCCTCTGGGCCAACGTCCACCTTAAAAAAATGATGAAGGCACCCCGAAATTAATGAAGGCGTCTCTTTTTTTTTTCCTTTCAAAAATGTCAAAATGCTTTCTTCTTCTTCTTCTTTTCCTCTTTCTCTCCCTCTTTTGCCGGCGACCCTTGACCTCTGTCCCTCCCTTGCTGGCGACCACCTCCTCCCCTACCTTCCTGTACCACTCTCCTCCACCAAATCTCCCCCCACTCCCCGCCGCCCCTCCCCCCACCTTCCCTCCCACCCCCACCCCCACCTCCCCTCCCCCCTAATCTGGTCGAAGCTTTATTCGGCCAGATCTGGGGGGGGGGGGGGCTGGGGAGATCCAGGGAAGGAGAGGGGTGTGGGAGAGGCCGGAGAGGGGGGGGGGGAAGGACAAATGAGTATTTTAGACCTTTCATCTTTGGGCCTGTTTGGTTAAGGGTGGAAATGAGGAAGTGAAGAAGTGGTAATAGTTCTATTTGGAACTTGAGAATTGGTTAGTGAGTTTTCTGGTGTTTGGATGTTGTTGGGAAGTGTGTTTTGGAAAATATTATGTCTTTTTCGGTGTGTGGATGGTAATGTGGAAGTGGAAGTGAAAAAGTTGACCACAAAGTTGACCGCAAAATAATATTAAAATAAAAATTAATTAAGAAAAATAAAAAATAGACTGTAATTAGAATGTAAGTTAGATTTATATGATCAAAAAATTAACTGTTTTGTACTACAACTTATTACAAATGAGATTTACATGACCACAAAATTAACTGTATTACTCTGAAAGTGAGGAAATGGTTGTGTAAAAGAGAAAAGAGAAAAGGAAAAGGGGTTTTCTTATTTTCTTTTCCAATGTTTGGATAGATAAGAAAGTTAGCAATTATACTTCCCATTTCCTTACTTCCGCCCACTTCCTTGCAACCAAACACCCTCAAAAGTGAAATTGTCAAAAAAAAAAAAATAATAGCAAACTTGTAATAACTTGTAGAGTGCTTTCATCATTTTTTTGGGTGAAAGTATCCACTCCCCTCAAACTTCAATATTATTAAAAAAATAGAGGGGTGACCACTCTAACTTACCATGCTCTCCTTGAAGAGGTGATAATCAATACTATCAAATATGTATTTTTTAGTATATGCCACCAAACAACATTTTATTAACTCATAACCTATTCTACTAGCTAGTCAACACATGACTCGTTACCTCCGAAACAAAGGGCCTGTTTGTTTCGTTGCAAAACGTCGCAAGTCGTAAAATGAGAATGGAAAAAGTGAACTGTAGCAGAGAAAATATATTGTGTTTTACGGTGTCTGGTTGATAAAGTGAAGTGTAAATGGAAAAGTATATTGTGTTTTACGGTGTTTGGTTAATAAAGTGAAAGTATAAATGGTAAAGTATATTGTGTTTTACGGTGTTTGGTTGGTAATGTAAAAATGTAAGTGGAAAAGTTGACCACAAAATTAACTGAAGCAGTGATTTACATATTATAAGTACTATTAAATTAAATCTACTATTGCAAATTAAATTGTATTAATATTTAAGATAAAAAATAAATAATCTTAATATTTTATTTATAACAATAATATTAATAAAATATTAATATAAATAATAAAATATTACTAAAATATTAACTAAATAAATAATAAAAAATTTTAAGAAAATCTAAAGAACATTAATAAAATTTTAAGAATACTAATAAAATATAAATATTAAAAAATCTTACAAAAATAGTAAAATATAGTTAGAATATTATAATATTAAAAATACTTGAAAATTATTATAATATAAATTTTATTATAATATTATTGTAATATTATAGAATATAAAATTAACAAAGTAAAATATAATTATAATTTAATAATAAATTATCATTATAGTATTATTATACTGAATTATTATTACAATATTAACATAATAAAATATTAATATAATAATAAAATATATTATGATATTAATAAAGTAATTTTTTAGATTAAAAAATAAATAACTAAATATATAGTAATTTTATATTAAAGTATAATATTGTTATATTAATAAAATATTAACTCTAAATAAAATAATAAAAATGGAATAAGTATTAATAAAAAAAATAAAGTATTAAATAAATATTAAATAAAATATTAAATTAAAATAGTAAAATATTAAATATTAAAACAATATTAAAAACAATAAAAATTAAAGATTTAAAATATAAAATAATTAAATAATTAAATAAGAAATTGAACACTATTTAAAATATTAAATATTTAATAATATTAAATTATATATTGATTATCAAGTAACTGTTTTGAACTGTAAGTATACTACAAGTGAGAGTTACATGACCACAAAATTAACTGTAGCAACTGCAAGTAGGAAAATATGAGTGTAAAAGTGAGATTTACATGACCACAAATTTAACTGTAGTAACTGCAAGTGGGAAAAGAAGAGTTACATTTTGCAACTTATTTTTCAGCGAAACAAATAACAGAAAATGGAAAAGAAGTTTTACGACTTGCATTTTGCGGCGAAACAAACACGCCAAAGTATGTCTTAATCACCGGCTAGAAGGAAATCAAGCCTTTATTTCACGTCACATGGTCTTAGGTCAGCGTATCTTCCCTTTCGTCTTTCTGTCTTTCATGTCGGACCTCGGGGGCCCAACCCAACTCCTAGGCCCAATGAGCTCCAACCATTACCAGCAGAGCCAGTGCACTCAAATTCACTATATCCTTGTAAAAAACAATTCCCATTAATAATAAAAAATAGAAATTAGAAAAAAAAAAGTTGGCCAAAAATTTGTTTTGATTTTATTTTCAATGAAACAGATTGTTTAAATTAAACAAAGTGAACTCATTATAAAATTATTTATCAAATTATAATGTTAACATATTGGATTTAATGATAAATATCCATATCTAATAAATAAAAAACATACATATTTCCAGTATTCATACTCAAACTATTTATCAAATATGATTTCTAAAGGATCCAGACCAACAATTCTGGTTGGATTCGGATCAGATAATCGCGTTGTCAATTTTTCTTGTCAATAGGGGTGACAATTTAGGGGTTACAATTACAGCACTTTCACTGTGGGCCTGTTTGGTTAAGGATGGAAGTGAGGAAGTGAGAAATTGAGGAAATAGTAATAATTCCTTTTGAAACTTGGGAATTAGTTAGTAAGTTTTCCGGTGTTTGGATGTTATTGGGAAGTATGGTTTGAAAAATATTTTGTCTTTTCCGGTGTTTGAATGGTAATGTGAAAGTGGAAATGGAAAAGTTGAGCACAAAGTTGACCGTAAAATAATATTAAAATAAAAATTTATTAAGAAAAATAAAAAATAGACTATAATTAGAATGCAAGTGAGATTTACATGGTCAAAAAATTAACTGTTTTGTGCTACAATTTATTACAAATGTGATTTACATGACTACAAAATTAACTGTAGTACTCTAGAAGTGAGGAAATGGTTGTGTAAAAGAGAAAAGATAAAGGGAAAAGAGGTTTTCTTATTTTTCTTTTTCGGTGTTTGGATAGATAAGAAAGTGAGCAATTATACATCCTTATTTCTTTGCTTCTGCCACTTCCTTGTAACCAAACAGTATATGCATGAGCAAAAGACAACAGTGAGTTTACAGTGATTTAATCTGGACTTGAGTTCGGGCTTTTCTTGTCTGTGCTTGAGACTGATGCTGTAGGATCCACCATTTAAAAGATGATTTTTATATTATTTCGTGTGGGTCCTAGCATTGCCCAAGCAGAAGACTGAGACAATAAAAGTGCTCTTGTGACCCGACCCGATTACCAGCCCATTGGAATGAAAGTACATCTATCTATAAAGGAGTGTCTTTATCAGTCGTCTTCATTATGAAGATCCCCCGCCGTCTCCAGTTACTGGCATTTTTCTCGTACGATACTAATAATAAGCCCGTGAAAAGAGAAGAAAATGAGCAGCTAGTAATAATTTAGTACACGAAGCGTTGAGAATTAAGAGAGAGAGAGAGAGGGGAGAGGAGACGAGATCTATTCAGTTTTGTTGACGGAATGATGCAATGCCACGTTAAATCCAGCGCCTGAGCCTCCCCGGATCAAAAAGCTGGGATCTTTCTGGTAAATCCTTCGATCTTCTACAAAACCCATCATTTATTTTCCATTGAAACTCTTGGGCAATGAGATTTTCACTCCGGGGTTGTGAAATTCAAGTATGGGGACTCGATGGGTTTGTTCTAAATTTTTATAACAGATTTGGGGTTTGATTTGAGCTCTCGAATTCTTTTCATTCTTCTCACACTGTGATTTTTGGACTGGGTTGTTTTAATTTGAACATATTTGCTGTGAAATTGCGCAAAGTTGGATTTCTTTTGTTTTTCAAAATACCATTCATGCTCTTACTCATGAACTACTTGTTTGAGTATATTTGTTTTCTAATTACTTAATTTGGTTTCTTCTAATTTGGATATTTTTGTTTTCAAATTGCTTAATTTTGAATCCTTTTCCTTGTTATACTATGTTTCATGATCTGGGGTTTTTAAGAAGATCTGTTTTCAAATTGCTTGATTTATCTGTATTAAAGAGCCCTGTTCTTTGGGAATAGGTACGGAGATTGTCCTAATTTGAACAAATTTGTTTTTCAGTTGCATTTCTTTTTTTTTTTTTTTTCCTTTTCCTTCTGGTATCCTGTTATATGATCCATGTTTTATTTCTGTTTTCTTTTCCCTCCTCAGAAATGGTCAATTGATAAATTCTCTCTCTCGCTTCTCTCATTGTTCTCTATGCTGGGTTTTCTGCTAAATTCAGCACTTTCATGCTAGCACTGTTTTTCTCTGGAAAAGGAAACTGAATCTCTTCTGATTTCAACAGACTTGTCATCAAACTTACTCAGTCTATTGTAGAAACATTTTCTATATCGGTCTCTTGAACTCTGTATAATTTGCACAAATCTATCTTTAGCTTAGTTCTCTTTCTTAATTTGACATTGAAGAAGATGTCAAGACCACTCCATCATCGCGGATTATCCAGCAGTGCCAGTGGGCGAGAGCCGATTGATCTGATTTACACAAAGGATTCCTCAACAAATGGATACGGGCTAGAACCCATAAATCCTTCTGGAGTTTCTAGAACCCGGCTAAATCATGTTGTTTGCCTCCTCAAGGTAGCTCTTGTTCTTATTGTAATCCTTGTCCTCTCGGGCTCACTCTATTGGGCTGTGTCAGTGTCCAGTTCAGCACAGAATACAGTCTTCCTAGGTTATGGAGGTTTCCGCAGACTTCAGGAGCAGCTAGTTGCTGACCTCACACAGATCAGAGAGCTTTCTTTAGGTGTTTCAATATTGAAAGAGGTCGAGTTTTGTGCGCCAGAGTTTGTGAACTATGTTCCGTGTTATTACAATGTCTCAGAGACTTTGGATTTGAGAGATTTTGATAGAACACTCGAGTATGAGAGGCAGTGTGATAAGGCAAGGTCAAGGGATCAGGGATGTTTGGTTCTTCCGCCAAAGAATTATAGGATTCCTCTAAAGTGGCCGACAGGGAGAGACTTCATATGGAAAGAAAATGTGAAGATCAAACGCCATGAATTCTCTTCCGGGAGTTTGACCAAGAGGTAGTAGCATGAACGGCTTAAGTGTTTTAGCACAATCAGAATTGATGTCTCATGAGTTTTTTTCTTCTCCTTTTTGTAGGATGATGGTGGAAGAAGAACATATCTCGTTCAGATCCGATTCTTTTATGGTTGATGGAGTGGAAGACTATGCACATCAAATAGCAGAGATGATTGGGTTGATGAACGAATCGAATTTCAATGAGGCCGGGGTGAGTACATTATTCCTTTTATCATGATTATTTTATTTCAAAGTTTGTATACTATGAATGCTTCATGAGGGGAAAGAAACTAAAGGAGGGAAGGTGATAGGGACATCACACCGACTCCTTTTCGCACGTATCAGTGCCGTTATTGCCATGTCACAACGGCCTATCTTTAGATGTGATTTTGAGTCATGCTTAGTTGTGGTTTTATTTAAATTTTTAGACGATTGTTTAGTCTATGTATAGTAGTGGTTATTGATTTTCGTTTGAGTTCAATTGGACTCCGTTTGAGTCATTTTTGGAGTCTTGATGGAGTCTAGTTGATTATGTTTTATTTTAATCTTGTATTGATTTTGAGTTTCATTTGTTTAGTAGCACATCGGTTATGATGAGAAACTTCGCTTTATAGGAGTCTATTTAAAGACACTCAATTCAATGAATAAAGCGACGAATGATTGATTAAAAGCTTTGCTATTGCATTGATTTGATCTCCTTTTGATGTCGACTGGTAGTGAAGCCAAGGATTGGGTTACGATCCGAGTTCATATCCTCAATTTAAATTTTCAGTTTTGATCCCACATCATTTTAGTATCAGAGTTAAATTCCTGATTTTCCTTTTCCCTTCCACAAAATTTTCAAACCCTAGCCCTACAAGTTTCCCACCCTTTAGTTAAAAAAAAAGCAATTATTGTTCACCGTCTTCCTCCCGCCTTCTCCATCTAACCCGCAAAACCCTAACCCAACCCTTCCTTTTGCCGTCCTCCCTCCGCATCGTCACAATCACATTCCGACGGTCACCCCCATCACTGGAATCTTACCCAGCATCGCGGTTGACTTCCTCATCAACTTTCTACCCCATCGACCCAGCGATAACAACGCTTCACCGACAACACCTCTTCCCTGACGTCAACGCTGTGCCTCCTGTCCATTATCTTCATCACCGGATCAAATCAGAGCTTCACTTCACCATCATCACTTTCATCATCGTCCTCTTTATCCAGTGCCGATGAGATCACCGCTACCAGATGTCCTCATCGTCATCAGATTTTGTTGCCGGTTTCCTTCATCAACACCGCTGTAGTGATCGCATCTACGCCACACCATCTGTCGTCACCTTCCTCGCCACTGTGAGCTACACGCTCACCGCCGCTGTGCTAACATTTCTTGAAGCCCTAGTTCGCGGGAGGAGAAAACATACGTGTTTATCAGGTTTATTTGATCCACAACCCGAACTGTTTTCGGTTTATGTCTGTTGTTTGGGTCGGATCCAGCCACGAGCCCGGACCTGACTTGCCATCCAGAGCCGATCCCTTAGCCGGCTCAATTTGCTGATGTCATCGGCTAACCGGTGACGTCATTAGCTTAAGTGATGACGTTATGGCTCCGCTCGAGCTGATCCTGAGCCGACCTTAGCCGATTGGAGCCGAGCCGACCGATTGAGGCCAACTTGAGCCAAGCCGACTGAGTGAGCCGAGTCAACCCGACTAAGCCAACTCAGTCCGAGTCAACTCGACTGAGTCAACTCAGTCCAACAACAGCTGAACACAGGGTGTTTCAAGCATGTTTTAAGCTTGATTCACATCGTTCTTGAAGCAGCTAATTTTCAGTCCCTAGCACCGCTGTCCCGGACTGTTGTGGGTAGTTTCGTCTCCTCGGTACATGTATTTTTTATATATTCCTAACCTTATCAGTGCTACTTTTTCAGCAGTACAAGAAATTTGTTTGCATCCATATTGGTCTATCTTTTATGCTATCAGTATTGTATGTTATTCCACTAAAACTGGTGAGAGTGAATCTGCTAACCTTTATTTGCTACATCTGAGTATTAAATTAGAACTATTTCTGAATCTAGTCACGCGATTGATTTACTTGAAAACATTTTAGAACGACCAACATTACGCGTATCATTTCTATTATTTGATCACCGTTAAATTAAGTCCTTACTGCCTAAATGTTCAACAAGTTGTGGGATAATCTAGCGGGTATTAGTGACTTGAACTACTTGCTTATTTCATAATTTCACGTGCATTTTACATTTGATTATTGTTAGGTGATAGATTAGTTTTCATTCTTACTCGTTGCATTTAGGTCTCATCTTAGTTGTTGATTTGCATCTTTATTCTAGATTTTTGCATTTAGGAAACCCCTGTTGCATGCCCACCCGCAGTGAAACACAATACCACATTCGAGAACCTACCTTTGAAGTGGATCCCAACATTGCCAACATTATAAAACTCCTGGAAGACTTATCCGCTTGATTAAGCAATGTTGAAGAAGAATTGAAAAGCAATACAGAACATGAGACTGCCGAGAATGTTAGTGAGAATGGACCTTGCAATGAAAATCACACATCTAGGAATAATGTTCAAACTTATCATGATGCAATGAATTTAAAGAACATTAAACTAGAGGCACCCACCTTTGATGATCATTTGGATCCTCAAGTTTTCCTTGATTGGACATCAGACATGGGTCATTATTTTGATTGGTATGATATGTCTAATAAAAGAAGAATTTGATTTGCCAAGATGAAATTAGTTGGTCAGGCTAGGCAATATTGGACTAATGTTGAGAAGCTGATGAAACTAAGACATAAAAAGCCCATTCAGACTTGGGATGAGATGATGATGAAACTCTAAGAGAATTATCTGCTTGTGTTATGCAGACATCGCCTACTTGATCAGTGCTACATTTTACTCAAAGCAACCAACCAGTGTCAGAGTACATCAAAAAGTTTGATCAATTTCTTGTGACATGTGGCGGGAATGAGTCTAAAACTGTAGTCTTGTTTAGATTACGTTAAGGACTTAAGGAATATCTTAGGCTTGAGCTATTTGCTAGAGATGTCTCTACCCTAGAGCAGGCTATTCAGCTTATCCAGGATTTAGGTCAACCTCAAGTTTCTTCATTCATTAGATGCATAGATTATAGGGATAACGTCAATAAGATCACTTCTTTTAAATCCTAATCCAATCAGTTCCAGTCCCGTTTCGGATCTAATAACTCAATTCCAAGGCGCACGATGATAAAGGAAAAGGAATTGTCGGTAAGTCATCTAGATCCATTCAGCAGACTAAATCTTATGTCAAGAGTTTTGTCACGTTTCAGCACAGCGTTCGAGTAAGATAAGAACTGATGGGAATTAGATTACTCAGATTTACTAATATTATTTAGATTTGAAGAAGATTTGATTTGATTTGGCATGATTTAGATTTTTTAATTCAGATTTGGATAAATTTTGTTAAGATTTAGAAGTTAATTTAGATTAAATTTGAGAAGATTTGATCCTATCAATAATTGCACGTGTGGTGCACGGTTTGTAGGCTATATATAGCCAATTAGCTATGCAGTGGACTTTGAGAATTAATGATTATTTGCTTAAAAATTGTTTCCCTATGAAAATTTTATGTTGTTTGATTTAATCTCATAGATTAATCGAATCAGGTGGTGAAACCGAGATCGGGGTTGCGATCCGTGATCATACCTAATCTTTAATTCCACTGTTCTTCTCTACTTCCACCAAATTCCCACCACAAACTCTAAATTTCCCTTCGTCTCACATCAATTTTAGTATCAGAGCTAAAATTTCTGAGAAAAAACTGTTCATCTCTCATCAGACTCCCATCTGCAAGCTCTAAATCCATACCATCTCTACCACCACAATGCCACAATTGCCTCCACCTCATCATTGTGGTCGCATCATTATCGCTACATCCATCCCATGCTGTCTAGTCGCCACTAAATTCTCATAATTGTCGCTGAGATCTCCATGCCACCATGTCGATGAAGACTGCCTCGTCCTTACTTCTCCGATCTTCTCCCCTTCCCCTTCATTTTCATATCCTCAAAGAAATTTTTTTGCCGTCTCCATCTTATCTTGTTACTTATCATTGTATTCATCAGAGATGCATATTTTCAAGCCGGTGAGAATGATAGGAATCAGATGGCTCAGATTCACTAGTATTTATTTAGATTTAGAATTTAGATTTGAAGAAGATTTGATTTGATTTGGCATGATTTAAATTTTTATTTAATTTAGATTTGGATAAATTTTGTTAAGATTTAGGAGTTAATTTAGATTAAATTTGGGAAGATTTGATCCTATCAATAATTATACGTGTGTTGCATGTTTTGTAGGCTATATATAGTCATATTGTGGACTTTGAAAATTAATGATTATTTGCTTAAAATTATTTCCTATGAAAATTTTGTGTTGTTTGATTTAATCTCATGGATTAATCGAATCAGACGGTGAAGCTGAGATCTGGGTTGCGATATGTGATCATATATAATCCCTACTTCCACCAAATTTCCACCATAAACTCTAAATTTCCTTTCATCTCACATCAAGAACATTATTTATCGAGGCTCAGTTGGACAACGACCAAGATATTTGGAGATCATTCATGATCCTGAAGGAGATGTCTTAGAAGATGAGTTTGCCGCTGATACCACCTTAGGATGTCTTTGGAGCAAGCATCCATCTGCAATTGATGATGTTGACAGAATCATCAACTGTCTTAGTGTAGTGAGGTGCGCCTTAACTCAACCTAAGAAAAATGATGACTGGCGTAAATTTTCAAATTTTCAAACTCTCACTAAAATCGGTGGTAAGAATTATCGAGTTATAGCTGATAGTGAGAGTTAAATCAATGTCATCGCCTCGGGCATGGTGACTAAACTTGGACTAAAGACTGTTCCTCGCTCATAACCATATAAGGCGTCTTTGGTGAACTCTGCGTCCATCGATATGAAAAAAAGTGTCTTGTTTCAATCCAATTTGCCACGTATTCAGATAAGATTTAGTGTGATGTAGTCACCATGGATGTAGACCATATCATTTGGGTTGACCTTGGCTATATGACTAGGACGTTTCAATATATGAACCTTCAAATTCCTGTTCATTTTTCCATGACGAAAAGGTCAAGCTAGCTCTGACCTGCCCATTGCCTGAAACTAAGCAAACTAATGCATCAAGCAGCAAGGCCTTAAATCTGATCAGTCCGAAGACTATTGACAAATAAATTGCTAAAAGGTTTTTGATTGTTGTCCTTATTGTTAGGAAAGTTACTGATGTCCAAAGCGCAAATTTCGCCTACAACTATCTCAATATTAAAGGAATTTGCTGATGTCTTTCCAGAGGAACTCCCGAATAACTACCTCCGATGAGTGACATCCAACACGGTATATATTTCTACCGGGGTACACTCTACTAAACTTGCCTTACTATAGAATGAATCTGGTCAAGCATGCCGAACTCAAGAGGCAGGTTGATGAATCTGTGCACTGTGCCGGCATTATTAACCCCTAAGAAAGATGATTTGGAGGATGTGTGTTGATTGTCGCGTCATCAACAAGATTATCGTTAAATATCAGTTCTCATTCTCAGACTAAATGACATGCTGGACATGATGTCTGGAGCCACCATTTTCTTGAAGATCGATTTGAAAAGTGGCTACCATCAAATTCAGATTCGTCCAGGGGATGAGTGAAAGACTACGTTTAAGACTAAAGACGGTCTATATGAGTGAATGAACATGCCTTTTGGTTTGACAAATGCTCCCAACACTTTCATATGTGTGATGACTTAGGTATTACGACCCTTTATGGGTAAATTCTTGATCGTGTATCATAGCACCATATGGATCATCTTAGTCAAGTGTGTCACACATTGAGAAAGGAGAAATTATATGCAAACCCGAAGAAGTGTGACTGATCGAGTTATATTCTTAGGATTTGTTGCATCTTTTCAAGGGGTTTTGTGGACCCTCAGAAAATTCAGCCGATTGTAGAATGACTCGAGCCAAGAAATGTTCGAGATATAAGAAGTTTTCATAGGTTTGCAACCTTATACAGACAATTCATAAAGGGGTTCAATATTATTATGGCCCAAATTACGGATTGCCTGAAGAAAGAGGAATTTCAATGGCTCATAGCCGCTGCCAAAACAACAACTAAGCCATTTGTCCCAAGTATTTGGGGTTGGCTATATGAACCAAAAGAGAATTACGCCAGATCGGGCACATGGATCAGCTTTCTCCACTCATTCCTATCGAGCAATATGCCTTCACTAAGACCTTTAGCCTCTATATCTTGTCGTATTAACTTCATCCATGTTTTCTTCGGTTCTCCTGCGCTCTTTAAAGAAATTAAGTAAAGGATGGCCAAGCACCTGTCATGAGACTTCCTGATTTTTCAAAGTGTTCGAGGCCATGTGTGACGCCTCAAACATTGGCTTAGGCGGAGTATTAAGTCAGAAAAAGCACCCAATCATCTTCTTCAGTGAAAAGCTTAACAATGCTAGACTGAATTACTCTATCTACGACAAAAAATTCTATGTGATTGTACAATCTTTGCGCCATTGACGACATTATCTTTTACCTCAAGAATTTGTCTTTTATTCGGACCATGAGGCCCTTTGATACCTTAAATCTCAGAAGAAGCTCAGTGCTAGGCATGATCGATGGATTGAACTTTTGCAAGACTATAGTTATACCCTTAAGCGCATGTCTGTAGTTGAGAATGAGGTAGCTGATGCGCTCAATCGTCAAGTTTGTCTTATTATACAACTGAGCGCTGAGTAGTGAGCTTTGAGAGAATCAAAGAAGAGTATGAGTCGTGTCTCGACTTTGGAGAGATTCTCGTTGTGTTAAAAGAAGGGGTGACTCCTGAAATTGATGACTTATTACTTCAGGATGACTATTTATTTCAATTTGGTAAGTTATGCGTTTCTCGTACTTTCTTGAGAGATTATCTTATTTGAAAATTGCATGTTAGAGGTCTTGCTGGTCACTTTGACCGAGAAAAGACCATAAAGACTGGAGAGAGTTTATTTTACTACTAAGCCTTAAGAAAGACGTTGTAAGGCTAATAGGGTAATGTCACATCTGTCAATTGGCTAAGCAACGAAAGCAAGACACTAGCTTTTTTATGCCTTTACCTATGTCAGATCGTCCCTGGCAGGACGTGCGTATGGATTTCGTGATTAGACTTCATAAGATTATCAGGAAATATGATTCTGTATTGTGGACCGCTTCTCAAAGATGGCCCATTTCTTGCCATGTAGCAAAACATCCGACACCTGCAAGATTGTTTAAATTTACTTTGACGGGGTGGTTAAGTTGCATGGGTAGCCCAAAATCATTGTGTTAGATATGAACGTGAAATTCTTGAGCTACTTTTGGAAGACTCTATGGAACAAGTTGGGAACTAAGCTCAATTTTTTTTTACTGCTTTTCATCCCCAAACAGACAATCAAATCGAGGTGGTTAAGAGGAGTTTAGGGAATCTTTTGCGATGCTTGGTTGGCGAAAATTTAAGGAACTGGGATTTGATTTTACTCACTGCAAAGTTCGCATATAATAGTTCAGTGAATAGGTGAATAGACATAAGTCCATTTAAGTTTGTGCATTGTTACAAACCTAGAAATCCTATAGACCTTATACCTATGACGCAACATTCTAGAGTCTCCGAGTCCACATCTACATTCGCATCGCATATTCAGATTTGCATAAGAAAATCAGTAAGAAAATCCAGAAAAGTAATGCCAATTATAAGACAAATGCTGACTTGCACCGAAGGCATCTTGAATTTAATGAGGATGATTATGTAATGATCTGAATTCGATCGAAGCGGTTCCCACCAGGAACTGTTAAGAAATTGACTTCTCGTAGTGCTGACCCTTAAAATTCTCAAGAAAATTAATCCAAATGCTTATGTAATTGATTTACCTTCAGATTTCGGGATTAGTTCGACATTTAATATATGAGATCTAGTCACTTATAAAGGTCCTTTTTTTAACTTTGATAATTCACTTGTGAATCTTGATGAGCCTACCATCGAGCCTTTATTTGAGGGACCCCGCTCACCACCACTATCTACTACAACTATTTATTTACAGCAGAATAGATTGATAACATAAAAGATGACAAGATCATCTCCACTCGAGATGGTTGGCTGCAAACGATATCTAATACGTTGAAAAGATTGTTCAGAATATGATGGTACATGGATTACTTGAGAGGACCTGCAGCGATTGGTCCCAGATTTATTGGAGTACTATGAGAGCCATCTAGAGCCATACTAGGGTCGAGTTATTTTCACTCGGGAAAGTTGATGGGGACATCACACCGACTCCTTTTCGCACGTATCAACGTCGTCGTCACCGTGTTACAACTGTCTATCTTTGGTTGAGATTTGAGTCATATTTAGTTGTGGGTTTCTTTAATTTTTTTTTGAACAATTTTTTAGTCCATGTGTCGTAGTTGTCGTTAGCTTTCGTTTGAATTTAATTGGACTCCTTTTGAGTCAGTTTTTCAAGTCTTGATTGAGCTTAGTTGGTTATGTCTTATTTTAGACTTGTATTGGTTTTGAGTTTATTTTGTTTAGTACCACACCAGGTATGACTGAAAACTTCTCAGGAGTCTATTTAAAGAGACTCAATTCAGTGAATAAAGCGATGAATGAATGATTAAAAGCTTTGCTATTGGTATTGATTTGATCTCTTTTTAATTGGTGAAGCCAAGGACCGGATTGCGATCCGAGTTAATATCCTTAATTTAAATTTTCAGTTTTGATCCCACATCAAAAGGGAAAACTATGAAAGAAAATTATGTAATTTCTCCTATTAAAGTAAGTTGGTTTGGTTTAAATAGTAGAAGCTTAGGATATGTTTGCTCTGCATTGAGTTGCTTTATTATCTGCAAAATTTATGGCGTGATGTAGAGTTGCATGGTAACTACTATCATACTTTATGACTATGAAAATGATGATGTCATATTATTGAATCTAACTTCTAAACTGGGCCCATTCCAATTTTGTTATTGTTTTTGCATACGGTTCATTTAGTTAATCTTTCATTTACCCATATCATTCTTTCTATTGAATGGTGCACTGTAAATATTGTAAGCACAAATATTTATCTGTTGGATCATCTATTCTGAGATTTCTTTAGTCCCCACCATCTATTTTCCTACTATTTATCTTAGTTCTAGATTAGTAATCACTAATTAATAATAAATGTTTAGTGAACCGAGCTCAGTGTCTATGATCAGAAGTAACATAATATTGCTTCTTAGGCTTCTTTAACAAAAATAAAAGCTTTACTGTTCGGATATTCTTGCAGCTTGAAAGATCACTTTGTCTTAATGTACATGTTATCAAGACTTTTCTTCTGTATCTTGTGGATCCTGTTTATTCTTCGAGTCTCCCCTCTATTTTTGTAGTTGTCACAGTTCTCCTCTATATTTGTCCAAAACCAAAAGTTCAATTGATAATGAAGTTTCAAGTTAAAAATAGCTATAACTTCTATGAGAATTTTGCATTATTCAATAGTTTGACACAAAATATTTGGAACCATCACATAGTGTTTGTTTTTTAATTACAATTTCTAATAAAGACTTTCCCAAGCTCATTAATTTTTTCTCGTGCTCTTTCCATTGAAATTGATGATTCATATGTTCATGGCACAAATATTGCCCAGATTAAGTCTAGAAACCTTTTACACAATAAAAGCTACCATACTTAACCATGGACATTCAACTGACTTTGTGTGTTCTGATTTTTCTTTTTTATCCATATATTTGTTTCTTTACTATTTTTTATCTTCCTGGTGAGGGTGGGAGGTGGCAACACTCTTGTAATTAAGATACACACACACACACACAACTTTGTTAAAAATCTGTTGCGGTTCATACTTATTGGGATGAGTTAGAAAAAAATGATCCTTTTTTCGTGCCAAACCTTTATATTTATTGCTAATTGGTTCTAATCTTAACTTCTATCTCAGATAAGAACGGTATTGGATATAGGGTGTGGATTTGGTAGCTTTGGAGCACACCTTTTCTCCAAAGAACTTATAACCTTGTGCATTGCCAACTATGAGGCCTCTGGTAGTCAAGTGCAAATTACTCTTGAGAGAGGCATACCTGCGATGATTGGTTCTTTTGCATCTAAACAACTGCCATTTCCTTCTCTCTCCTTTGATATGTTGCACTGTGCTAGATGTGGAATTGACTGGGAGAAGAATGGTGTGTACTCGCTTGCTTGAATTACTTATGTTTATGTTGTCTATATACATGTTTTTTGAATTTACTGCTGCTTTGACAACTAAACAACAATATCAGTGACATATATATCTTTAACCCATTCAAGAGAGTAATGAAGATGTCTAACTATGCTGCAAAATTTCGTTTTGGAAGACACTTACCTTGAGCTCTTATTGGGTCAGCATATAAAATTAAAAACTGTTCAAAGAAATGATGCATAATAACTGATCTATTATCATTATCAATGTTCAAAAAACCACTGTCTGGTGTTTTGTTGTAGATGTATTATGATTTTATTGCAAAAAGTTCCTGACTAGTTTTTTTTTTTTGAGCCTGATGTATAACATTGTCATTTGCTGCTGTTGTTTCATTAGGAAATGGACAAGTATATATCGGGCAACAAGTATCATAATGTGCAACCTTATTACATTCGATATATGCTCAGAAATATATAATTCAGTAACTGTTCAAAATTTTGAATTGTGATGATTATAACAGAATTTATTACACGCGCAACACACAGAGTGCTACATGACTGATCTTTGCTGATTTCCTTTGACATCGAGAATAGAGTGAATATTAGTGAGTGATTTAAGGCAGTTGGAAGCAGAGTTTACTGGAATGCTTTTATATCTTAATGGATAATTGCTATTCAATTTTACACTTCAGATATCATTCTTGATCTTAAAAGGTTCAGGGCTTCTTTATTAGTGAATTAGCTATTTGATCGTTCCTGGGCAGTCCAGTGGCCAGCTGCAGCAGAGTAATAAGGACAATGTTTAGCTGGAGCAAATGAAATATTTGGAACTCTATAACTGTATCTCCTACAACCTCAAAAAATCCTACATATTCGAACCTCTTTCCCCCTGTATCCTCTTCACTAGTCATCTAGATCATATTAGCTACAAGTCTCCAAGCTGGCATCATTGTCTGATCTGGATATTCCTTGAATATTCTCCTCAGTCTGATGTTTTTTTCGTAAGCCATAATGGTTATATTATGTTTTTTTCAATATATTATGTTTTTTCAAATGTTTCTCTTTGTGATAATAAGATGTCTTTTGTAAGCTATCCATACCAAGGTCTATCCTATGGAGTTGCAGTAAAGAGATTTTTCCACCTATCAGATCTGGACATTTATGGTACTTGTAAGTTGTAACCTTCTGGAAACTAAAAAATAAATATTATCCTTGTGAGTATGAGGAATTAAAATCTTATGACCTCCTAGCATTATTGTACAACTTGATTTTTGGCACGTGCAGCAAATGTAGAATTGTTGAAAAATAAAATTTATTGAGGAATTTTTTGCTGTACCTTTCTTTATAGGTTTGGCTTTAGCTCTAATTCTAGAGAACTCTTATCTTCAATGAAAAAGGAAGAGACTTTCATCTTTTTTTGGATGAGTATCATGTTGTCTCTCTCTAATAGATGTTTCTTTTATTTCAAATTCCTTCTTTGGGATAGAGATCCTTAATAAATGTTGTTTTTCTTTATTTCAAACTTCTCTCTTGAGATAGGGATGTAACTGAATGCATACATTTTAGGCTTAGTTAAAAGATTTGTAAATGCATGTAATGCATAACTAATTTTAGAATGAAAATAAAGATAAATTTTGATTTATTCGGGAATCGGCACTCAGGTGATCTCTCACTCACTCTCACAAATCAGCATGCAAGAGATTCAAAATTGGATAGCACATGAGTATGTTAAACAAAAAGTTTCATTGAATGAAATCATCATAGTCTGCCCTTCAAGGTTCAATACATAGCTATATATAGCCTACAATACATATATCATTCGTGCAATTATAAAATAAAACCCCAATCAAATCTGCTCAAATCTAAGTTCAAAAAAAAACCTAAGTCTCAACCAGCTTTACTCAAATCTCTTCAAATCTAAATCTTAAATCCTAATAAATTTTAGCCGTTTGATTTTCCCATCATCCCCGGCTTGAAAACATTCATCTCTGATGAATACAGTGGTAAGTAACAAGGCAAGCACAACCGGGTTGAACTGAACCACATCACGAATTCTCAAGCAGACCAAGATGGTGGTCACGAAATCAACACTGGTGCTTTGTGTCTGAACTGCGGTGGTGGAGGTGGAACTGGCTTCCGTGGCAAACCGGTTGCAATCGATGGTAGCTCGAGTAAGATACATGCCGTATGCCGAGGCAAGTCATCTTTGTTGAAGACTAGACTAATTGTACTCTGCACCATAAGAAACTTGATTTCCTGTGAACCCGTCTGCTATAGAAAGATCTGAAAAGGGTCGCATATGTCAAGTGATCTCAAGGACAATAGAACTCTCATAATTGACGAAGATCATAATAGATCTATGGTAGGCTCCACTAGGAGATTTAAGAAATCTCAATAAGCGATTCTTCTATTTTTATAGGCCGAGGAGTTTCTTCTTGCAATGACACCAACTCAGTAACAACTTCTGGCTCTGACTCATCAAGAACGTCAGGCTCGACAAAGACTGTAGGCTTTGGACATGTGTCATTCTTTGCGGCCTGGCTTGCTAGAAACTTTCGGATATCAGCTAGGGCCTTCCAAAACTCAACGAAGGGATCAGTGATTTGTTGGCTCTCGGGCTCAGGCTCTTGTTCAATCTTGGACTCAGTTACTGTATGAAGGTGCGAAGCATACCGAGCATGAAGAAGACTTTGCAAGCGAAATTAATATCGACATAATTTGTGGTGTCTTTCCATCAATAATAAGCTTCTTCATCCAACTTAGTCGGGCATAGCGACATTTCTCCTTAGTTGTCAGGGAGAAATAACTAAAGAAATTTTCAAGTTGGCTTTCCCAATCTTCATACTCATAATGATCATTAAAACCCTAAACATACAAGATAGTCGTAAACATATACCGTTCAATTTCCTTGTTATCACCATCAATACATATATATTTACCACAAAAGCAAAAGCTCATGAAGAAAATTCAGTGCATAAGCTTAAAAATTACCTCAAAGATCTCAACGACTCGAATATGGCTCAAATCAGCCTGGAAATGGGGCCTGAAACATTGCGGGACTATTGTAGGAAACTGTATTTGCACCAGATATAAGCTTGTGGCGGTCGAACCTGCTGCTTAAGTGCTATGAACTCTTCTCAGTGACTCTGGGACTTAGTTACAGATCCAACAGTTCAGACGAAACTCGAACCGGACTCCGAGCGGGATTGAAATGGACTATGGCAGATCATTTGTGTTGCTATTGAAACAGTGCGATTCCATAGGGGCTGATGGCGTCAGCTCGGCTCGGGTGATGTTAGCTCGGCACTGATGACGTTAGCTTCGACTTGGATGACATCAGCGTCAATTGGCAGGTCGGCTCGGGTGGGGTTCAACTCAGTCTGAGCCGATGAAGTCAACAATGAGTTGATGATGTCAGCTCTGAGTCGATGATGTCAGTGTCGGCTCAATGACGGATTGGGTCGCTATCGGGTCGGGTGGTGGATCCGACCCAAATCTGACCCTCTAACTTAAGTTGTTGGTTGAGTTCGCTTTGCCTTATCGGGTTGAGTGGATCGGGTTTGAAAGTTTAAACCCACAACCCGCTGCACCTCTCCTCTTCTCCTAATCACAGCTAGGGTTCAAAACATGCGACGGCTTCTGACGATGATGATCAGCGGTGATGAGGTCGGTGGCAAGCGGCGACGATGAAGAGGACAACGACGACTCAAATCTGGCGGCGAGGAATTGATCTGACGATGAGGTTGGTTGGTCAGAGAGGAAGAGAAAAGATAGATGAAGTTGTTATTGATGGCGAAGTCAAAGGACTCCGACGAGGGTTTGCGGTGAGGAGAGGGTCTGCGACGATGTCGAGGATCTGGAGACGGTGGTGGAGATCTTACGAAGACGACGAGTCAGAGAAGATCTGACAAAGACGGCGGTGGTTGCAGTTGCGGGAGAAGGTAGCGATGGGCTGAGGTTGCTGTCGTGGCGAACCGGAGACGACAACGATGCTTGGGAACTTGGGGGATGGCGCGGAGTTGACGATGAGGTTGGATCTGGTTGGCGAGGCTCCTGTTGAGGTCGTATGGTAATGACGAAGGGTGGAGTGGTGTTTTTGGAGTGTTGAAGCAGGGAACGGTGGCGACGGAGTGGTGGTTGCTAGGGTCAGGGTTTGGGTTAGGGTGTCGGGGAAGAAGATGAACCATAGCCAATTTTTTATTTTTCTTTTATTTTTCATTTTTTTCTTTTTTTAAAAATCTAGGGTTTCAGATTTTTTTCAAACTAAAGAAGAGAAAAAAGAAGGGGAAGAGGATATAGTGTTTTGTACAGGAGGAGGATAGGATTTTGTAGAGGAAGAAGGCTAGTTTTTTTTTTGTAGAGTGGGAGATTTTTGTAGAGGAAGAAAAGAGCAGAATTTTAGCTTCGATACCAATTAGATGTAGAACTAATTTTAAAATAAAAATAAAGATAAATTTTAATTAATTCGAGAATCAGCACCTAGGTGATTTCTCACTCACTCTCACAAATCAGCATGTAAGAGATTCAATATTGGATAACACATCAATATGCCAAACAAAAGATTTCATTGAAGCAAATCATCTTAGTTTGCCCTTCCAAGTTCAATACACAATTAAATATAGCCTAAAATACATGCATCATACGTGCAATTATAAATAAAACCAATCAAATCTAAGTTCAAATAAATCCTAACTCAATCAAATCTACTTAAATCTCTTCAAATCTAAATCTTAACACTAATAAATTCTAGCCGTCTGATTCCGCCATCAGCATGTCTAGATTTTGTTTGGCCATCGGACAAACGTGAGTCACTAACAAATTAACATTCTAATCGAAAAAAATTGTGGTTATAATAGTAGAGAGGACATCAGTTGTTAAAGTATCATATGATCATGTTGTATCCAACTTATCTCGATAGGTATAAATTGACACTGGCCTTTATCCTAGATGTACAACTTATTATGGAGTGCATCACTTGATACCATATTGTGACGAAACTTATGTTCTCTCAAATTTGCTCAAAATGCATTATTTCATCTCTATATTTTCAAATGCCATCCTTGACCCTCTAGAACTCCGGCAAGGCATCCTTCAAACCAAAATAAGTATGATTCTGGAATCAAGGATAGAAAATTTGCAAATTATGGATCAAACAAAGAAATGAAGATTTCAGCACGGGGTTTTGAGGGTTAGTGGATACATGTAAATATTGATTTAGATTATGACAACAAATGTAGGATGGATTCTCTACCGATTCTTTGGAACTTTGTTGAATAAAATATGAGATACCATGTAATGTAGAAGTTGTGAAAGAAATGAGATTGTACGTTCTCCTTGAAATTCTTAAATAAAAATGTACTCCTTTCATTGAATATTGTGTATATAATAAATCTCTAAAGCACTGTTTGATGCCCCTATAATACTAATTTTTAAAATAGTTTTATTTAGAGATAATAAATATAGCATAAAATCGATGCTTTAAAAGTGAGGGGGGGGGGGGGGTTGGCTCAAAGAAATAACTATATCTTTAGGTAACCTCTCTCTCTCTCTCTCTCTCTCTCTCACACACACACACACACACACACACACAGGCGTGTGTGCCATCTACTAACTAGAGGCAGATTAGAACCCAATCTTTTGCCCTGGCTTAAAGCAAGTCATACCAGTGCGAAATAGTTTAACACAATGCTCAAGTCAGAGCATTGAAGATAAAATGGGACCCCACAACCTCAAATTTGTTATATAACAAAAAGATTTGCTTGCTTCTTTGTGCTTGAGTTTGAACTGCATCACTTAAGGTAGTCTACCATCTACCTACTTGCTAAGTGGCCATAAAAGTACTTCCTAAGGGGCCATAAAAATCTTAGACTAGGATCCAGTCCTATGTTAATATCACCTTGTCCAGGATTTTGGCACTGAATCATAAAGGATTGATTTAAGGTTGACTCCTGGTCAGAATTTGAGGCTATTACTTTTGTGGAACTTTCTTAGCTAAGTGCACCTCAAGTTGTGTTCCATAGCTAATCACGTTTTGATGGAAAGGTTTTGATGAGTCCACATCACAATCATGCTATTATAGTATTATGGGAGAGAGTGTGAAACTTTTCAAATAACAATACTTTGGCTTCTTTGATGTAGCAGAGAAATGTCCTTGATCCCCATATTGGTATCTGATGAAAAAGTTAGAAGATAGGATGCATGGACACGACCAAATAGTTGCCGCTCCCATGTCGGCATGAATCCGACACGGATTCGCCGCGGACACGCGCGGATTCGTGTCGGATGTCGATCCGTGGAAGAAGCGTCTCTGATGTGACTCCGACTTGGCTCCGATGGAGTGTGGTGATGAGAAAACCCTTTTCAATTTTTTGGGTTCGGTTGTACCTTAGAAATTGAGGAAGGAAAAGAAGAAGGGTTTGTAATGGGTATTAGGTCAAAATCCAATTTCAACCCAAACCCAAACTTAAGTTATTAAGTTTATTAGATTTCAGTTTTGGTGTCAAACCCAAACTCAAACCCAAACATAATTTAATCGGGTTTTCAGTTTTGGGTCGTAACCAAAGATGAACCCAAAACTTGTTATTAACTTGGATCAGGTTCCAGTCTAGATTTAATTTTAAACCCAAACCCAGCAACCCCCATCTTAAATCAAAAGAGTTGATTCCTCTCTCTTCGACTCTTCTCTCTTGTCAAGAGAGCTACGCTATAGGTCCTTCTTCTTCTTCTTTTTTGGCCTTTTCGTCTCATTATCCAATGTTCCTAATGGACAAAGCTTCTTGAAATTCTTATCTAGTATCAAGATTTGCTAGAACTTAAAATAGATATAGTTTATGAGATTTTGAATTTTATTTATAAAAATATTCATAGTTTAAAATTTTATTTTTCATGAAAAATGAGTTAATTTTGTGTACTTACATATATTGAAATATAGTCGTTATTTATGTGTGCTTTTAATTGTTTTTAAAATTGTTTTTAGCTAAATTGGTAATAGTTATTATTTATTAATAATATTAAACATATTAAATAATTGTCGAATCCCTTACCGTGTCATGTCCTAAATTTTCAAGATTGTCGTGTCGTCATGTCCGTATCATGTGGTGTCATGTCGCTGTGTCCGTGTCCATGCAACCTAGGTTAGAATTTTCGAAGTATAACTGGAAGTTGCATTCACCGTTGAAAATGTACAATCACTGTTATTTATGGGTACGAACAACCATGGTATTTACCAACACAGACATCATAAATTGAAATTATCTGAATCAACGAGGGCCAAATATATTTTGTTTATAAGTATACATACACTACTACATGTTTGAATTTGTATTTGTATAAAGTTTGAAGAAAATGAACAAAAGAAGTTAAATGTGATAATTTATACAAAAAGAACATAATAGGCTTCATCTTAAAAAATACTCTTTTAATAAATGGGAGATTTGGGTTAGAATTTGTATCGATTTAACAAATCGCAAGAAATCTCAAAATGACACGTTCTCGAAGAGTCATATCGTCGGACCCGATTTATGCTATTATTCGCAGTGTCCAAAGAAATGTTGATTAGGGTAGGGGCCTGCTTGGTTTGATGAAAGTGGAGGAAAAGGTGTAAGTGTGAAATGAGGATGGAAAATGTAAAAGTGTGATGAAAAATTGAGATTTGTGCAATTTTTATTTTTAGTATTTGGGTGTAATGTGATTGTGTAAGGTTTGTTTAGTAATGTGAAAGTGAAAGTGGGAAAGTTGACCACAGAGTTGACCATAAAATAATATTAAATTAAATATCAATTCTAAAATAATATTTTTGGACTGCAAGTAAGATTTTAATGATATCAAAATTTAATGCATTAACTTATTATAAGTGAGATTCACATGACCACAAAATTAACTGTAACACCCTAGAAGTGAGAAAATTGTAGTGTAAAAAGTATATGTAAAAGGAAAAAGAGAAAAAAAAGAGTTTTTCTATTTCCCATTTCCGGTTCAAAAGAAATAAGGGAAGTGGGAAATGAGTTTTCCCACTTCCCATTTCCCTCCCACTTCCATGAATCCAACACTCTCTAGCCCAAACACATAGCAAATCTTTTTAATGATGGTGTGCTAATATATAACAAGAACTAAGTGATAAATTATTGGTTAAGCTGAAAGTGTCATAAATTGGTTATAAACAAACATTCCTTGGTTAGTTGCAATGGAGACAGCTAGGCATGCCATTTAGGAGAGGTGTCAAGTCATAGCTGAAGGTGCTATTAAGACACGGATAGAATGGAATGAGAAAGTAAGCATATGTTATAATAATCGTTAGATTTCCTAAAATTAGATTCTGTGAGAACCTAGACAACTGTCGATACATCTATCAAATTTGAAGCTTTTTGAGTAAAGAACCCACTATCTAGGTGACCTCGCTTATGACCGACATGTTTTTCAGTGTCCAAAAACTTGTTGATGAGGCCAAAACTGCAACCTACTTTTTAACGTAACCTGCTAAAAATATAACAAAAACTATGAGATGAATCATTGAGTAGCTATGTAGCATGGTCACAAATACGCGATACGAGTACGACACAACATAGATACAGCGATACAATTAATTTTGTGAAACTAAGACACATATATGACATCAATATGGCAAATATTATATGCACATATTTGCAATTTTGTGTGTTTATATTCTTAGACACACATGTAATATACAATGCACAAATATACATATGGGATAAAAAATAATATCATATATGTTTACATATATAATTATAATTGAACTATACTTGTTGCTTAATGTTCATCATCCGTAGCATGAATTTGTAAGATTACAACAGTTAAAAGAACACGATATCTTAAATTCATGGTCTAAAATCTCGATATCTACCAATGATTTTTGGCATCAATACCCTCAATATCAGTTGATGCTACAGGGTCATTACCGTATTGAGTACCTCAAAATCTAATACGATATTGACAATATATATCAGAATCGTTCAATATTTGCAACTATGCTTATAAATATTATGAAGCATTTTCGAGTCATACAAAGCAATAACTATGTGAATTATCTTTATTGGAAAACTAGACAAATTAGATAAGTGCAATGTCTCTACAAATAATAGAGCTGCAACTCTTCATGCAAAATTATAATATATATATATATATATATATATTTGTTTAATTTTGTAGCCAGTTACGTCTAGGATGTCTTTGATATGTCTAAAATACACTGCAAATTTTAAGATACATTAGAAGAGTATTCAGCACATCAGTTAGGTATCAGTCAAGTAGCGGAGTATCCAAGTATCAAAAAAGTACCCGGCACAGGTATGTCTTCTTCGACTAAGTATCCATGCTATGTAGTTGAATAGGCTAAAAATATAGCAAATAGTTTATAAAAAAATATTTCTTAGAAACCTAAATAGAGACTAGCAAACCTACCAGTTAGGAAGTGGTAGATCATAGCTGAAGTTGTTGTTAGGACGATTATAAATGAAATTGAGTAAGTAAAGAAAGTTATAATACTAGTTACATACTACATTTTCAAAAATTAAACTAAATTTATATTACTAGTTACATTTATATGGTTTAGTTTCCGTGAGACTTGAGAAATTAGGTAAAACTTATTTGTTTCAATTCCTATGAGATTTACCATTCATGATAAAAAGATCCCGAGTGATTTTAAAAGGACTTAAGAAATTGGATTAGATTTATTTAGTTCAATTCCCATGTGATTTAAATAATTTTGGAATGATTTAAGTATCTTAATAGTGACAAAACTTTCTATTTCTACTCTAATTAGGAATCATTCCATGAAATTATAAAATTCCTAACAAAAAGTAGGAATGTCTGAGTTCTTTAATTATAACACTAATTAGTCAATTCCATCAATAAAGAATTTGTAGTTAATAATTAAATTTAACCAATACAAAATCTAATAAAGATTATCATTAAAAAAATCTTACTTGTACTTAAATTCTAATTTAGTAGGTTTTTACTAAAAAAATCAATCTTAAGAAAATAAGGATTTTTTTAATAAAGCTAATAAATAAAGATTCTCGTTTGATAATTGAATTCTTATTTAATGGGTTTCCTAATTACTAAAACTAATTCAAACTCTAATTTGGATGCTTTAGCCCAACATATTAGGATAAGGTATGAGATAACCTCAAGGTTTACATCAACAAATCATATGACTGTAATTTCATATAGACTATATCACCAATGATATAACAAATGATCAACTAAACACCATCTAGTTTGAATCTAACTATCTCCAACCTTGTTCAAGGCAAGACATGTATGCATCAATTCATGTGTCGGATACGGATATGGTGGTCTCCAATGTGTGCAGCATATAATTTTGAACATGATTTTTATAGTACTTGATATAGTAGCTGGAACAAAATGAATATACATGCACATTATTATTCTTTTACTTCTTTTTTTAGAGTTCATCAAAAGATTTATAATTAGTAAACTTGTAAAACTAAACAAAACAACAACAGTTTAGCCTTCTATCTCGAATCCATTTGGGTTGGCCACATGAATCTTTTATCGCCATTGATCTCCATAAAGGTCATTGGACTTTGTTATAACTAGATCAATATCCATGCATACTGATTCTCGAGTCAAATTATTACTCTTCCCTTTCCTGTTTTTCATCAAATCTTTTTGTGATGAGAATAGTTGTTCATGATTGGTTGCTCTAACTTGTAAAACTAACAGCAACATCAAAAACAA
The DNA here is from genome assembly GCA_038442645.1 of Agave tequilana. NCBI lineage: Eukaryota > Viridiplantae > Streptophyta > Magnoliopsida > Asparagales > Asparagaceae > Agave > Agave tequilana. The sequence continues at coordinate 100,972 of JAVJIF010010787.1, forward strand.
GAAAGCCTTTTATTCCTTTTTATCTGTGATTGGCTATATGAATCCTTTTTTTTCCATCCAGCCCTATAAAGGTCTATGAGCTGTCCACAATGTGATTGATAATTATTTCTATCTCCCATAATTACTTCATTGCTTTATTTATACTGACTTATTTAATGATTTCTACTGAATATCTTAATATAAATGATATAAACATTCTCTTCTAGATGCCCTTCTTACAGAAGTTGCATTCTGATTGATGACACATTTGTGGCTTGACTCGCTCTTTCATATAGTTACAGATGGCGTTTTCCTATTTGAAGTTGACAGACTTTTGAGGCCCGGGGGTTACTTTGTGTGGACGTCTCTTACAAATACTCAGAGGTCCTTGCGTGATAAAGATAACCAGAAGAAGTGGGTGTTTGTTCATAATTTTGCTGAGAGTCTCTGCTGGGATTTGCTGTCTCAACAAGATGAAACCGTGTTATGGAGAAAGACTGCTAAGAAAAAATGTTACAGCTCTCGGTAAGCTTCTGGATTCACACCACTACATGATTATTTCGTGATAATAGTTACTTTCTAAGTTGAAACAAACATGTAGGAAATCTGGACCTGCTGTCTGTGACAAGAGCCACAATCTTGAATCTCCTTGTTACCAACCACTGAGTCCCTGCATTGGAGGAACCAGAAGTCGACGATGGATTCCTATTGAATTTAGGACGCCATGGCCCTTTCGGGCTAACTTGAACTCGAGCGAACTTGACGTATATGGTAAGCATGCATATGACTGAATCCCTCTAAATGGCACCCAGTCACTTAATACCTGATCAAATCATTTGAGAATTGTTGGCTTTGGATCTCAGAATCTAATAAAATAAGCTTGGATTGGTTTTGGATGTTTGATGATCCTGAAGCTGATAATCCAATTACAGATTTGATATAATTAACACAAAAACCTTTACACACACATTCATACGTGTTACTTTATGTAGCAATATATCCAGCACACATATAAAAAGTATACACTCCATATTAGCAAGAACAAGAAGCAATCTTTTCCATCTCTAATTGTACACCCGATGGATTAATTTGATCCATGTTGATCCAATGCGGCCAGATGAAGAAGATAGCGTTTACTAAAATAAGGGGGATTAAATGATGGAGTGCAAAAGAATGATCTAAGGTGGTTTTGACCACAGAGAAACCACCCCAAAGCCAAGTCTCTATTGTGTCTCCATGTCAAGCCTATTATGAGTATTATCCTTGTTAGAATATGAAATTATGTTGATCAATTCTCATCACATCTTGGAGTTTGGTGTAGTGGAAAGTCTTTGAAATGGTATCAAAGTCACCCAAGTTCAAATCTAGTTGGGTGTGGATTAAAAGTGGACTGGAAAAATGGTTTTGCAAACGACCATGTTTTCTTCCATGAAACAGGCACGAAACTGCCAAAGGAATGTTACAATATAATAATCCTCAACCTTTACCACAACTTTGGAGTCTCCGTGTAACTCCAAGAACTTTAAGAATCCACAAGACTGTACTATTAAACTAATCTAATGTTGAAACATTATAAAATCATTAAGAAAAGACGAGAGATGGTTGCAAATTGAACATAATAGTTAGGCGAGAAGTGACATCCATAAGACAGTTGTGCAAATTACCATGACCAATCTGATGTTAAAACATTATCAAATTACAAAAAAAGTGAGAAGGTTGCAAACTGCACACAATAGGTGGCGAGAAGTTTTAATATGGGTATTGTTTTAGGAATCCGATATTTTCAGCATCAGATGTTTTTGCCTTTCTGCTGATAATGGATCGTCTTAGTCTGAAAGGTCTAACATAAGTTTTAAAGGTTAGTATCAATCTGTCATGACATGCTATCCAACCCAAATCTGAATTCAAACCAATGGGAAAGACTAGACCGCATCAAACTAACTTATATAGATTATTGGATCTGGATTTGGATCTGACCAGAAATAAAGATTTCTGCTCCCACTTATGCAATGAGTATATTCTTTGTATTCTGCATAAAGTCATCATCATAAATTGATTTTGAGTCTTTTGACATTGTTTTCCTTTCAACAGGGGTACATCCTGAGGATTTTTCTGATGATGGGTTAAAATGGAATGCAGCAGTTAGAAACTACTGGTCACTTCTTTCGCCTCTGATATTCTCAGATCATCCAAAGCGTCCCGGTGATGAGGACCCTTCCGCACCTTTCAACATGCTCAGAAATGTGCTCGACATGAATGCTCGGTTTGGTGGCTTTAATGCTGCTTTGTTGGATGCTGGAAAGTCCGTCTGGGTGATGAATGTAGTGCCCTCAATTGGAACTAACTACCTCCCGGTCATCCTAGACAGGGGTTTCATTGGTGTTCGACATGATTGGTAGCCATGGCTTTGCTATTTTCCCTCCCTGTATTATACCTTATGCGCATATGTGCCTTTATGCGTCTGCCCGCGCCATTATGCTCACGCATGCCTATTGGTGCCTTCATGAGTGGGTGTGCCTTTTTGATGTGTATTTTAGTGTGCCTTTTATGTGTGCATGTCTGTCCATATTTCCTTGTGCTCTCTCTCTCTCTCTCTCTCTCTCTCGCGCGCGCGCGTGTGGGGCGGGGGGCATGCATATACCTTTGTGTGTTGTGTGTGTGCGCGCGCGCGCGCGCGCGCCTTTTCCCTCTGTGTGTGTCCATCTTTTGCACATGTGCCTGCATGTACCTTTATGTGTGCCTGTGAACGCAAATGCACACCTTCCGTCTTCCAAGAGTGTGCGCCATTATGTGTTTGATTGTGTGCATGTATGTCTATGTACACATGCCCTAAATACGTGGTGCACTTTTGCCCGGGCAGCATTTACAAGTTTTGATTTGTGTTGAAATAGACTCTCTTAGTAGTTATTTTTCAGTCTATGCACAGATTAACTTGATATACTGATGCTTTAGTTGGTTTCCCTGAAAAGTGAAAAACTGTTCCCGAGTTGTCTTGCATGGGTAATGGTTTAAATGAAAGCTTGGTGAATCCTATCCAACCACCCAAAAAAAAAAAAAAATAAAAATCCCGATAACCAAGTGGAAATTTGTGGGGATATTCCAAGTAGAATGGACTAAGAAAAGTTGTGCTACCTATCTGTCATTTGCCCTTTTGGGTTCACTTTTAAAACCCTTCTCCTTCCTTACCTCAGCCAACAGAGCACTGTCTCCGAGAAGACTGATGATGAAGTGAATTTTCCTTTGGAGCCTTCTTTGATGGCTTTGTTGATGATGGTATGCAATCTTCTGTGGGCATGGAACATGTAATGTATTATTCAGATAAATTCAGCATGAGAACTTTTCCAAAACCTGAGACAGAAACATGGCTGAACTGATATATGTGCACATATATGCTACATTGGCACTTAGATCAGCTGTCCATAATACTTGAGAGTTGATAAAACCTTTACTTGATGCAATGGTTGGTGATGTCGCGATGGTTGATTATTTAATTTGCCAAGGGAGCAGCATAAATATCATGCTTCTCTGAAGGCAATGACAGTCTGATGTATTAAAGTCCAGTGTTTGACACATCACAAACCTGGAACAATGGTCGTGTAATATTGGCATCTCATTCTCTTTAGCTCTTAAAATTTGCTAGGCTATGATGGAACTGGTGTTTTTCCTCTTTCTTATAGCCCCTTTCATGAATTAAAATATCCTGCTTGTCTCATACCTCCAATGTGCCATAGCCACTGATCCATTCTCCTTTCCTCATTTCCATTGTTGTGAACTTTTTCTATGCGTGTCGATCTCTTGGCCTGCTTTCTATAATGAATGATGTTTGTTTCTCATGGCGGCTACTTTGGCTTGTATATCAAATCTAGACTTTTTCTAGACTGTGGAACATGTTTGTTAGAGTTATCAATACTTTTGTACATGGATAGAGTTTATTTACCAGTACCAGTTAATTAGATTATATCTTTGCATAATATTATTAGTCTAGGCTGTTTCTTTTTAAATAAGTTTCAAATACTACTGTTTCAGGTGTGAAGCATTTCCAACATATCCGAGAACTTATGATATGGTGCATGCTGAAGGATTATTATCCCTTTTTCATGGGGCTCATCAGCTGCACAGATGCTCCGTGCTTGATATATTCTTGGAGATTGATCGTATTCTGAGACCAGAGGTACACGCTATTTGTATATTATTCATCTTTCTGAAATTCTACAGTTTGCTGGTAGTTGTTTATCTGACCAAAACCACAAAATAGTTGAAGCCATCCCAATTAAAGTTATCTTGTTCCATAATTTAACTATGACTGCTAGAAAATATTGCTTTCATATATGATCAAATGGTGTAGTAAATATTTCCTCAGCTAGGTTCTGTTGGTTGGTCCCTTGTAAGGATTTGGACTATAAACATTTTATTAATATTAATGTAGTATTATCACGGTTGGAGCTTTTCCATCTCGTATTAACTTCCTCAAAATGAAAACAAAAGACATTTAAATATAACTCAACAATAAAGAAATAATTGACTTCCTGTTTTAACAATTCCTACTTAAGGCCATGACGTGAGCTTTGTCAAATTCTCATCATTCCCAGCCAGTTTATTGAGGTGCAGTCGTTCTCTTTTTAAATCGTTCTCTCAGAGAATCAGTTAATTCTCAAATATTGGACCAAATTAAAAATTTCACGGACCAACATTAATGCATTGTCTATGGTTTCCCATCTACTCCTGCACTCCATCAGTGTTAAATATTTTATTTTTTGAGGGAAGACCTCTTCAGTTTGTCATTATAACTTTGTCATTTATTGTTTTCCTAGATGTCATTTGAGTTTTCATGTGACAGGATGTTCCAATGATTCATTAACCAGTATTTTTATTCTTATAACTTAACTGATATTCTATTATCTCCTAAAAATCTCCTAAAGTCTAAGTGACGTGACAACAACTCAGAATGGTTTTAGACCATGTGCAATTGATCTAGGTACTTTAGTTCTGGTGCGAACCTGCTCATATATTTAGCCTCTTTTATGTGTGCTGACTTTTTCCTTTTTAGCTCGCCAAATGCCAACATTTGCAGAAACATCGACTGCTGTTTTCCACCCATTCTACATGGGCAGACATCCTCTTTATCAATATTGTAATTACAATGCATATCTAATTTATAGTCTTATTGGTGCTAGCAAATCCAGAGGTTGGATAAATAATTGATTGGAGAAATGAGTAATTTATTATGTTTTACTGTATCATTCTGTCAATTGGCTTCAGCTCACACGGTGCTCAAGTGTGCACCTTTGCATGTGAATGACAGTCTAGATTTTCATCTAAGCTCAGAGTTGAATAGAGGCCCCTTGAAGTTTGTTAAAAAAAAAAAAATCTGATCCTGAAGTTCTAGATTTTCATCTAAGATGTGAGTTAAAAAAAATACGACTGCATTTAAGTCATTTTTACTTGTCCTTTACTGTAAATCAGAACGCTCCTCCCTCTGAGTCATAGTTGAATAAACAGAAAAGTAAGGACACAAGGTGAAGGTTAATTACTTGATCTATATCTCCAGATGAAACTAATGCATCACAACAGCATAAGCTATGAACTCACTTAACTGCTTTCTTTCTTCAGATTTCTATATGAGATGATTGAATCTCTAACTTGGTTTTGGGATAGGGAATACCTTTTCCCTGTATTGAATCTGTTATTCTGTTAAGTTTGCTTAATATACATGATAGCTCATGAACCATCACCTTAAGCTTTTGAGTGCAATGGTTATTTGATACAATATTAGAGTATCAGGTTTCAAGAGGTTGTGAGTGCAAAGTTAAAATCTATCATTGGGAACTTAAAAAATATTTGGTTGTCTCCATGTTTTGGGTCCTTCCAAGCAAATTATGTGTGGAGGTTTGCACATTGTTGAAGGCCCACATAAGGGGGGACACATCAATTTAAACTTTTGGGTGAAGTGGTTATGTCATATATGATACTAACTATACTATATTGAGATTATCTATATGATGTGTAGGACAATTCGCCCTTCCTAAAATTGGCATGCCTGACATGGTTGGACAGGACATGCATGCCAATTGCCACATGTGTCGATGCTTACAAACGTGTAAACCTTTGTTTATCTCAAAAATACATGACATGAAGCATAGCGTAGCCCCTTTTAACTAATTATTTCATGGATCAATTGAGTGCTTTATGGATTATATACATAAAAAGCCCAATAAATATTTCTCTCTATGTTAAGTATACATATTTTTAGAAAAACATGCATGTATAACCATTGTCCTTGTCTCGTGATTTCAGAGAACTGCCATGTTTGACATCCTGTGATGTGTTGGAATATGACACTGGTGTCCGTGTCAACAAATCATGGGAAATCATCAGCAAGTAAATACTAGGAACATATGAGTGCCACTTGCAATTACTCTCTAATTGCCTAATCATCATTGAAATCTTTTCCAATCAAAGTTGAGTTATCTCTGACCACCATATAAATTGACGTCAAATTGTTAGATGAGGAAATAATGGACAAGAGAGGAGGGTTTTGCAATAAATTCAAAAAAAACCTAATTGGCATATAGAAAACTTTCATCGGTTATGCAATTAAGCTTACTACGAGTAAACTCCAAAGTTCTTCTAGATAATCATCCAGAAGAAGGGGAAAGAGTCGAAAGACTATAGGGTTGCTATAGAGAGTTGCGTTCAACTCTATAGTCTATACAGTACATATAAAACCAAAGAGCAAAACAATATATTATGGAGAGTGGCCTTGCCACAAAGCCTAGGGCATAAAGTGGGCTTATGTACAGTGATATTCATGCAATCATGTGGTACTGTAGGAGGGAAGGTACAAGTCAAAGAGACAAATAAAATAAATTATTGAAAATAATTAGAAATATCGATATGATCATATACTCGAAAGAATTTAGTGCACTGGCATCGTTGCTTTTAATAATTGATATATCTTTTTGTTCCTGTTGCATGCAATTAGAAAGCTGATACAAATCTAAAATGCAGGGTTGGGTGATACTCCGGGATACAGCTGCTCTTATCGAATCGGCTAGATCTGTTGCTGCACAAGTGAAATGGGATGCGCGTGTACTAGAGCTTGACAGCAACAGTGACGAGAAACTACTACTCTCTCAAAAATCCTTCTTCAGAAAACAGTATCATGCTATTTACCAAAGTTCTGTAAAGTAGATAATATTCATTCATTTCATGGATGGTGATCACCATAATGTCCCATTTTGATTGAGGACCGGGAAGTTAAAGCCAAAAGAAGGATTTATTTATTTATTTTCGACGAAGATCTCCTTTGGAACCGGAAGGTCTCCACAGATTTATGTAATTGTAGCAGATGCAAGCGAGAATATAGATAGGTTTAGTTTTTCCTTTGTTAAAAGTTTAATATAAAGATGTGAATTGAAGCAGCAGAATCGATATTTTTTGTTGAGATTCATCCAATAAGAAGTATTTGTTGTAGTATACGTGATTTTTGGCCAATTAATCCATTTTTTTTTCTACAGTTGAATCATTCTTTTTAGTTCTGCTTGTTCTTTTAAACATGTTAAAGTTTTGGTTTAATAGATTCCATTTATGTACTAATATTGAGATGTGACTTTCCACAGGGTTTTGCCATTTATTTCAGACTTTTATTCCAAGGGTAACCTGAAAAATAAGGGGTACAACTTTGGGGTAAGAAACAACCCGAAAACAAAGCTTTGTATCTTAATATTGGATAAGAACCAAGAGCACCGTCGGTGGTGATGGAAAAAGGTAAAAGAGAAAATAAAAATATATAAAGAAGTGACGGTTGTGAGAATTTATACTGACGGTGGATGACGCTGTAGCGAATAAAATTATGAAGCTGAGTTTTTTTTTAATCTAATTATGAAGTGAAGTAGGTGGCAATAGTAAAATTTTCTTAAAGAAAACTTATCATGAGAAGCTAATTGAATATTACAGATAAATTCTGCAGCATTTTCTAATAAAAATGATTCTTATAATCTAATAAAACAAAAAATTCTATGAAAAAAAGAAAAATAGAACATCATTTCTCTGAAACTCTTACTAAAAGAATTTATTAATTAACTATGAATGATAATTATTAATTAATTAAAGCCATTGTTGTAGGGTATTTTTTGCTTAAAAACTTGACCAGAATACTTAAAAAACTCTCTTCATGGATCTCTAAAGAGAAACTATTTGCCTACTTATGCTATTTGAAGAAGGAACCAAAGATATCTGAATGCATGTTTTTTTTTTGTTTAATGGAATGAAAACTCAAGTCAAGGAGACAGAGTTGGAATTCACTAGCTAGAAATATGTGTTTCTTGGGCAGTTTATGTAGTGTTACTTTTATTTCTTCATCTTTTTTTTTTTTTTGTTTACTTATAAATTTATTGTATTGAGTTCTAAGAAAAAAATTTCATATTTTCACATTAATGCCAGTTAATGAAAATTGTGAAAAGACATTTTTGCCCCCATTGTATTGCGGGTTATTGGGTTTACATGCTATAATGTTTAATTATAAAAACTCAATAAGAGACGGGTTTAAATTCCTCCTCCTTCTTCTTCTTCACCCATATAACCCATGAATCCACTACCTAATCCATATCTCCAACCCATAAACTCGTCATCATATTTCATTTACCAAAACACTAATTCTATCGCTAACTCAACGTATCCATCATCATTTCATTTACGAAAATTCTTATCCCTATCTCTAACGCATGGACTCATCATCTTCCCATTTACTCATACTCAGGACGGACCCACGCATACCTAGTGTGAACGGCTCACATTGGATTTATAAAATACTTGGAGAGTACATAAACCTTCGATGTTTACATAAGCTAGCTTTTTTTTGAATCAATTTTACTAACAAAATTAAAGTTCTCGAGTTGTAGCTCAAATGTTATGTTTTGGAAATAAGTAATTGGAGGTCACAAGTTCAAATTTTGGGTGACTTCACATTTTGTTCTTTTCCCCCTCTATTTTTACAAGTAAATCAAAGTTATTTTTTTTATTATTTTTTGAAACAACATAAACCCTAATCAAGATTTGAATCTGAACACCACTACAAATCACTCTCATTTTTTTTCAGCCAATACACTGACATCTCTTATCTTAAATGGTAGTTGGCAGAGGAAACCCACAAGTATTTGCTACTTCCAATTGACCCCAGCAAATAATAAACATGTGGCCCAAAACAAAGAGGGAAAGAAAATACCTAATTACTATTTCCTTCAGTTATTTAAATTGATGTGTTTGTGTAGAGGTAAATTCTTTGAGAGAATTTATCTCCACTCAGATTGTAAGAGGGAAAATAGAGCAGTACAAACATCAGAAAATATACGTGGACAACCCGTAGAGTGAAAATAATCACAGAGTAAAAAGTAAAAGATTCCACTATATCCAAGATATTACAAGAAGTTCTCAGCATTCTGTTATAAATTCGATTTTCTAGCCTGAGATTTCTTGCCAAGGAGGAAGTGATTGACTTTTATACCTGAGGGAAACGAATTGAGTAGTGGGCCCTAAGGTTTTCGCCTCTGAATCTGCCCATGATCGTAACTATATAACGCCCCAGTTGTAATTGGTGTATATTACGCGTGATTGTCGGGATCATGCTGGTAAGTGAGAATGGAAGTCCAGACCTGCAGTTATAGCCCACGTGCCTTGTGGTTATAACCGCTCTGACTGCCAGGTGTCATAGTCCAGCAGGGGGTCATAATTTTGACCACTACAGATACCCCTCCATCTCTTCTCGAAGTCTCTGGTCGCGAAGGAAAGAATGGACCGAGCTTCCAGAATCAATTTCCATTCGTTGCTACCGAATGAAGGGGTCGGGGAGTTTGCTTCCCGAGCTGACCCTTCATCTGCCGCTACAGAACAAGAGAGAGGAAGATGGGGAGACACAAGGGGATCTTTGTGTATTTCTGTGCATTTAATGCTCTGAGTTATCTGAGAGTCTGTCACTCATCCGGTCCCCTTGGCATGCACAAGGTACTGGCTGTCGCCGTTTGGAGTTGTTGGGATTTGTGCAACGGCTCGAATTTTGCGTCAAAGGTGGAGAAGTAGCCGTCTTTTTCAGAATCATCATTGCGATGACGACATCTGAGGATTAAAGGGATCTCTTTAAGCAAATAAATTCTCCGCAAGGACCCGATATAGGCTGTAGGAGCCGCAGGGAGGACTTCCGTCTTTCAGGAGAGTCTCTGCTGTAGGCTGGGGCGTCAGGGTGAGAACTCACTATAGACCGTTGGGCGAGTCTCTGTCTTTCAGAAGACTCCCCGAGAGGGGGTAGCTGTCGGGATGAGAACCCTAACTAGCCTATCCTCTTTCCTATCTCTTTCCTCTCCAAAGCCCTAATCCCAAGTCTAAATTTTCTTCTCAAAATCCTAATCTCTCCTTCTATTTTAAAACCCTAGAAAATCTTAAAAAAAATCCAAAAAACCAAAAATATTCAAAACATTTACTGTTCACAAATTCTAAAAAATCAGAAGAAGAAAATTTGCGCAAGCAAAATTCAGCCACCAACTACTTTATTCAGGCCATAACTTTCACACCCGGACTCTGATTCAGGCGATTTTCTAAGTGTTGGATTCGTGAAGACGAGCTCTACACATGTACGGTCATCACAAGGACACTGAGGTCACATATGATCCAGTAAGTACATTTTTAACTTCGATCAGTTATTTAGAGTCTGATATTTAATTTCTGAATTTTTATCGATTTAACTGATGTTCACAAACGTGAGATTGTGTGTATCTACTTCCCTTTAGTTCTATAGTTTTCTTTATTGATAGTAGAATCATTTACATGCAAACATAGATAATATTGTTAATTTATTCTTGAATTGATAATGATTAGTCTATGTATTTTATTTGATCAATAGTTTGCTAGATTATTAGTTTTAATCCTTTCCTATCAATGATCGTTTGATGTTGTTGAAACATAATTTGAGTGTTTTATTGCTGATTTTTACACACTCATACGCGTTTCACATCACAAAATTCTTTATATTCGAAGCGACTTCACTTTTATCAGAAGAGAAAGGAACAAAAAGGAAAAAAAGGTATGCCCTGATGTAAAATACAGACACACTAGCAGATGGCAGTTGTAGTCTGAAAATCAAAAATCAAGTCTCCAAGAAATTCCTGGTCACAAATCCTCATACATGTTCTTCTTTCTTTATAAACTGTTGATGTTGACCGAGTGGGAGTTTTTTAAGCTTGAGTCTCTCACATATACCTTCTACACATGTCCCTTCTTCTCTGGAACCTTCGTATTTGTACATGTCTTGCATTTTATTATTGTAAAAATTAGTGATGTAGAAAGTCAAGGAAATAGCAACAGAAGATCAAAGTATAAAAACAGGCCAGACACATGTTTCATCCGATCGACCGAGCAAACGAGTTGAAGCGGCCGGTCGACCGATCAAAAAGCAGAAAAGAAACCATAAAACTGAGTGTATTAATCGATCGACAACCTGATCGACTAGCAATATAAATTTGATTAAGCGGTCAATCGCCAGTTGCGTATCGGCTATTTCACATTCTGTTTAGGAATTGGTTTTCTGGTCCGTTATTTCGTTTTCTATTCTAATTTGTAAATAGGCCATTGTATTTTTGTTTTTAGAATCTAAGTTTTAATCAATAAAAATTGAGTTTTTCTCTCTAGTTACTCGTGAATTTGAGTTGTTTATCTTTGCTCGTGGATTCGAGTATTATCCTAGTTGAAGATATCCTTTAGGGTTTGGTGGTAGAACGAGATCTAGCCGGCATCGTTCGCTTCCTTATTTTGCATCAATTAGCGTAGAAATCATTAATGTGTGTGTATATATATAAAGTGAGGTTAAATAAATCATTAGCATGTAGTCCACGTTGCACTGTACAAGAAAGAGAAATAATTAAGATTCAAATATTTTAACTAGAGTTATAGAGTTAGATGCCAGATACTTGACTCAATGATATAGCAGAGAGTTAGGACATAAAGATCTCAGATTTAAAATTGAACTATAGTTGTTATACACTAAAAAAAGGGAGTTTATGAGAAACAATTAAATTTTAATAATTTGTTTCAAGTTTTTTTTGAGAAATGTGAGAATATATATAATTTACTAGAGTATGATTAGTCTTTTTCTTAATTGAACAACTCTTTTACTTGAGTGAAATACCAGTGACATGTGAATATAATTGTGATATATAAAAGATGAGATCACATGATAAAGATACAAAAATATGAGACTTGCACATAATTTATTATTATGATTTATCTTAGTTTTAATTAAACAACTTCTTAGGTGGAAGGACCAAATAAAGTATGCATGTAACTTTGAATTATTAGAGATGTGAGCTCAGTTAACAAAAGTAGTTAATGGGGGCAGGAAATGAGAACAAGCATTACAAGTTAAGAAGCAGAGAAACCACTCTCTTGCTCACAACATGTTGATAATGAGGGACTGTTTGGATTCAAGGAATTGGGAGGAAGTAAGGAAACAAGGAAGTGTCATTTCTCACTTTTCAATCATCCAAACACGAAAAAAGAAAATGAGAAAATCTATTTTCCTTTTCTCTTTTTCTTTTTACACAACTATTTTCTCACTTTCAGGGTGTTACAGTTAGTTTTATGGTCATGTAAATCTCATTTGTAATAAGTTGTAGGTCAAAACACTTAATTTTGAGATCATATAAATCTCACTTGCATTCTGATTGCAGTTCATTTTTATTTTTCTTAATTAATTTTTATTTTCATATTATTTTGTGGTCAACTTTGTGGTCAACTTTTTCACTTCCACTTCCACATTACCATTCAAATACTGAAAAGACATAACATTTTTTAAATCATACTTTCCAACAACATTCAAATACCGAAAAACTTACTAACCAATTTTCAAGTTCTAAAAAAAACTATTATTACTTTCTCACTTCCTCACTTCCACACCAAACCAAATTGCCCGTTGTAGTCAGTACGTCATGCTGTAGTTTAATGTAGTGATAATAGTAGGTGATTTATAGGGAATGATTTATCTAAACAAGGTAAATGGTAGTTCTTTTGACTCATTTTATTGGATTTTTCATACTTTAAAAAATTGACACGAGTTTTGAATGGGACAATGATACCTTCCAATTTTACTCGAAAATAATTTGAAGAGAAAATATCAGTATATAATTCATAAAAGGTTGCATCAATATATACATGAGCGAAAAATGAAATAAAAAAATATGCATACTTAGATATAATATATCACATGTTTACACACATGTTCAGATGTAAATATTTCAACATGTATCACATGTCTGTTAACAATTTTTGTTAGATCATTATTGTGCTGAAAAAAGTGATATTTTTTGGGGAAGGTTAGGACTTGGGCACCTTCCCTGGGTTTGTTCTATTTCTGACTCTTGTTTGGATGTCATTCTTCCCTAACAACCACAAAACTTGGACTGGAATTGTTCCCTACTTGCATGATGATCTCAAGAGAATTGTTCTCATTCTTGTAAAGTTGGAAGAGAGAATTATACTAGAGCACTGAGCTAGGCAAAACTTTCTTCTTTCCTCTTCCCCTTTGCTCACATTTGTGATGGTGATGGTGATGTCCAACTACTAATGGCATATTTTTCTCACCCTTTTCTTTTGTTCTTGCTCAGGCTCAGTCTCTTGAAGTATCTCCGTCGTCATCAAGATCTCTCTCAATCACTCTGGCAGCCCCTGAGGCACCATCTGCTCGCACCTTGAGAAAGGTGTGGGCTCTCTTCCTTCTCCACTCATCCATTCAAATCTTTGGTGTGATCAAAGGTTCTCCGATCGATAACGGCTGACCAAGTTTGCATTTTTAACAATCTCATCATCATCATCATCTCTGTGTAGAATTGCTTATTTCCAACCATTTTCTGTGAAGATTTCGCTAGACTTGTCTATTTATCTTCCATAGTCCTGTATTTTGATGGTGACAATGTTTAGCTGTTTCACTTCATTAATCTCTGGAAAGAAGAAGAAGAAGAAGAGATCGAAGGTGAGTGTTTTCTTGTTTTATTGTATTCATCTTCTTCATTGCTCGCTCACATCTTTTCACATGGTTGTGATTCAAACTCTTCACACATCTGTTAGGGGTCCAATAAAGGATTGGAGTTGAAGAGTGGAGAAGCAAATGTGAGGCCTCGAGTGAATCCGATGGTTCTCGCAAACCAGCCGGAAGAGAAGAATGTGATGAAGGAGAAGCCTACTACAAGCAATGGAAACTTGGGCCAGGCTGATTCAGCAGCAGCAGATGCAGCCTACGAGGGCGGGGATGAACATGATCATGATGAGAGGCTGTCAATGAAGAGGGATAACTCTTCGCTGGGTTCAAATCGAAAATTGGGCCATGCCCATGAGTTGCTCGACAAAAAGTCGGAGAGAGATGAAGCCATCACTCCTGACCATCTACTGGTCGAGTCTGGGCATGCCAGTGATCCTGGAATGGGCAGGAGGACAACTGCTTTATGGGGATCGCCCGTGCTAAAGCGATCATGCTCCAATATTGAGACTAAGAGATCCAACCTGCAAACCGTCGACTCCCCAGCGAAATCTCAATCCTACACTGATCTCAAGAATCTGTCAGCTGATACGAATGCTCTCTATAAAATTCAGAGCAGCCCTTTCTCGGCGAAAAGCAATTGTAGTGCTGACAGAGTGATGTTAAAGAAGCGGTCATCGAGCCAAGTCCTCCCCTCGAGGAGCCGGAAGGTGTGGTGGAAGCTCTTCCTTTGGAGCCACCGTAATCTCCATAAGCCTCCGTCCTTCTCCAAGCCCCCAATCCCACCCTTGGCTGGGTACTCCTCAGATACACTCGAGCCAACCCGGACCCCTGATTTGAAGAAAAAGAAGGCAGTAGAGGAGTCTGGGAACCAGTGGTTTGCTTTTGCTATGGACTCTTCTTCCCCATTAGATAGAATTAATGCTTGGGTTAATAGCATTGAGGAAACAGAGTTTTGCCCGATACATGACGACAATGATGATGATGATGATGATGATGAAGGCTTTGTCCTTCCGATTTCTACCGAGATTGGGGAGTCTTCAGGGACGAATCACTCCTCTCATGCAGGACGCCGAACCACAGAGGAGATCATGCAGGCCAACAACGTAATCCAGTCTCTAAATTATCTGTCTTCTGTGGCTCACATATCTGGTATGGGACTCAAGGTCATCCCCTCCATCTCAGCCTTCTCTAGCCTCCGGACCATCAATTTATCTGGAAACTTCATAGGTATCAGCCAAAAACAATTAAAATTACAAAACTATTGTCTTCACTATGATTTTGTCCATGACAATTTTGGTGATCTTTTACAGTTGAAATCAATCCAGGATCCATTCCGAAGGGCCTTCACACTTTGGACTTGTCTAGGAACAAGATTTCAACAATCGAGGGGCTTAGGGAGCTGACAAGGTTGCGTGTTCTCAATCTTAGCTATAACAGGATTTCACGAATTGGCCATGGTAAGTATGCCTATTTCCTTGTGAAATATTTTGGCACATTAATTTAAGTAGTATAGTGAATTTATCTTGAAGCATGGTTACAAAGTTAGGGTCTGGACTATCTACAAGAGTGGTTTAATTGTGAATTTTCTGGTTTGTAACATTTCAGAGGGTATTGGGTGACGAAATATATATTACAACACTACTTTTTATCCTTTTTGTGAAGTTCATCATCAAATATATACAAGTTATTAACAGTGAATTATGGGTTTTATATAAATATAGCCTTAAAATTTATTTTTCATTTTGTGAAAGTTAAGGTGAGAACAGGGAATGAAAATTTCAGAAATAACTCTTTCTTTGAGGAATGAAGTCATGTTTACTTTGCGCACAGGACACAGGGGGAACTTAAACTACTCTTTTAGAAAACCTTTTAATTTAAACAATTTTATGTTTTTATTGCTTGCTTATTCACTTGTTTTATTTTTGAGGTATAAACGTAAACACTTGAGTACAAGTGTTATGTTTACGGTTTAACGGTTATAAATTTATTTATCTTTTTGCTTATATGTTCTGAACAGGTTTTCAACAATTAATGTGCTTAATTTTATAAGTGAAAAAGAATAACTAATGAGTTATGCAGGAAAGAGTTCAATGGCTTAAAAAACTGATTAATAGGATATCTAAACTTATCGAGAACAGCGAAATCTTACTGTTTTCTTTAAGTAGAGTTTGGAATGGATAATTTCATGTTGACAGCCTCTCCTTTTTTCACCTCAGTTCATCAGGCTCTTAGTTGAGTCTGCAATACATGGCATATTCTCTTTAATATTTGATTTGCTGTAGGATTCATATCTGGAAATAACAAATTTCATGAACCAGTCTTCTTAATGTGAGAATATTTTGATAAAGTATATCATGATTTATATAATTTGTAAAATGACTAAGGGAAGTATTCAAAAGACTCTGCATGGGAGTATACACCTGTCATGATCTTTGAATGATGTCCTTGGATAAAATTTGGATTGATATCCCTTGCTGGACAATGACTAGCATTGTGTTGGCATCTTTAATGATTCTTCTGAGTTCTTAATTTTATTCTACTAATCTTTTTTAGATTGTGAGATCAGATGAAGTCAATGATTAGATTGTACGCTCTGATGATAAGTCCTTGGTACTTACTCTTGTGACTTTCAATTTAGAATGCACCCGTTCCTTTTATTTATCGTGAATACCTTTGGTCTTAAAAGATATCTATAAGTAGAAGGTTGTCAACAAACTATTCCACTTCGTTTTCCACTCTGTGGTCCATTGAAGACCACAAGCCTGTGATGCTCTCATGGCTGTAGTTTTTTTACATGTCGTTATCTCTAACATATATGATTCTGGTTTATCTCCTTTTTTCCATCAAATGCCCCACGGGGACCACATACATGATCATCTTAATTCAGGCCATGAGATTCCTCCAGTAAACCATCTAACTCCATTGTTAGCAAAGAAGTGGATTATGATGTTTATTTGGATAGTTATCATGGGGGGGTCTTTAGGAAGATTTGAATGTAACAATTGCTGTCTGTAGAGATGACTGGTGATTTCACTGAAAATTATTGGACTAAAATAAGAGAATTATGATGCTGGAATGTAACATTGTTTTGCTGTATTGAAAATATTAAGTTGAGCGTATTCACTTATCAGATTTGTTTCCATTAGAAATCAGATAGTTGAAAGGAGGAAAAACTCTATATCTAATCACTTTGGAATTCAATCTTGGTTACATGTTCATATGTTGATCATCGACCTATCATTTACTGGGTAATTAAATTTAAAGGGATACATTGATATTCAGATATATGCTCTAGTTTTGGATTCATATGTGATCATTGTTTGTTGATTGAGCATCATTGGTCCTATTTCTGTGTTTATGCCTCTTCCAGGGCTGTCCAACTGCACTATCATCAAGGAACTCTACCTTGCTGGTAACAAGATCAGTAATGTTGAAGGGCTGCATCGCCTCCTCAAATTGACGGTTCTTGATCTGAGCTTCAACAAGATCACAACAGCCAAGGCCCTTGGGCAGCTTGTAGCCAACTACAATTCCCTCCTGGCCCTCAACCTCATTGGAAACCCAGTCCAGGCGAACATCGGTGATGATCAGCTGCGAAAGACCGTCTCCAGCCTCTTACCGCACTTGACATACCTCAACAAGCAGCCCATCAAGCCACAGCGGGCGAGGGAAGCAGCCACCGATAGCATCATTAAAGCTGCACTAGGCAGTGGCAGCAGTGGGGGGAGACGGCTGGCTAAGCGCATGAGCCCGAGTAGGGGTGCGGAGATGGTTGGGCAGAAGAAAGGAAGCAGGCATAGGTCCAGAGGGAGGCACAGGCACTCCAATTCTTCTTCAAGGAAGTGAAATATCGGTAAAATTGATGAAAGAAACTAAGTAACTTCCCAGAATTTCGCCAAGTAGAGGAACTTAGATTGAGCTTGGGCTTGTGTTGAGTTCATGAGACTACTATTGTTTTGACCTAATAAGTAACGAGAGGTTGTTATCCTTGAGCATTGAAACGGGCCACTGGAGCACACAAAAGATTGCTCGACATCCTGGGACGAGAGTTGAGCCGTATCTGTCTGCTTGTGAATCATCGGACTTGCTGTTTTCATCTGTGTTTGTCCGAAAGTGTTCTTGGGGCATTGCGATGATCTGCTGCTGTCTACTGCTTCTTTTGCTATTTGCCTGGTCTCCCTTCGAGCTCTATTTGACATGTCTGCGAGTGTTGAAGTGCACTAGCGAGGCCCGAAGAAGTGATCGTGGTCGAATCTGAGGGTGTGGCTCATTGTCGTCGATCAGTAACCATACAATGCAAACTATGTATGCATATTGCTACGTTGGGCATGGGAAATATGAGGCTGTGTGCATTTGCAAGTAGATGGATCTGTTTCTCTCTGTGCATTGTATTCTTCATCTACATGTTTAAACCCCTGCATTCTGTTTTTTTTTTTTTATGTCATTTTAATTTCAATATTGTTGTTATTTATGCGGTTTTTATATTCACCAGAAGCATGCACCAAGTGCCTGTTGATTGGGATTTTCGCACTGAAGGGACAATAATTTGTTTGTTTATTTGTCTAATTTTTCTCTTATTCCTCTCTCTTTCTCTCTTCTTGAACTTGAAACTTCATTGTTACAGGACTTTTTTTTAGTCCTTGTCGTCTCTCATAACCCTAATTAATTTCTGAGAAAGTCAGTAAAGGAGGCAGCATCTAATTTAGCACAAAAAAGATTCAAACATAAAGCATCTTAGAGTCTTTATTAAGATTCAAATATTGATTTGATACTATTCTATCTTTGTGTTTGTTAAGTCCTTGACTTACTTTTGACTTTCTATTCTGCCTCAAAAGCAAATGACAATGCAAACAACATTTTTTTTGTTTTTTGTTTTTTTTTTTGCTAATTAACTCAACCGCCGTCAGATTCACCAGCGAACTCCAGAGAGAAAATCTGAGGCCTAGCCACGGTCACATCAAGAGAAGAAGAAATGTCCGCGAGGCAATGACTGGTGACCGTGAAGAATATTGTGCCAAATCTTAGTAATACTATCAGTGTGTTCTTCGCTAAATTTGATAAAACAGAGTTATTTTCTATCAAATGTTAACGGTAATAAAAAAATGTTTTCAGGTGAATTCAATAGAACAGAAGAGATTTCCTTCTCAATTCAAAAAATATGGGGTTTTAAGCAAAATGCTAACACTATAATTTATTTAACCTTGTATTTTGTGTTACAATTTAAAATTGACACATTCATACCAAATAGAACAATAGGGATCTTCTATCAATTTTAATAAATCATGAGGGGTTTTAGGAAAATACTGATATTATACTTCAACCTTGAAAGTGCGTCAAACATAGGCACGAGCTAGGGGTGAGCAGAGTTCGGTTAAAACCGAAAAAATCGCCCAAAAACCGAAAACCGAAACCGATCCGAACCGAACCGCGTAAATTCGGTCGGGTTTCGGTATCGGGTTCTAAAACCCGAACCGAACCGAATTAACCGAACCAAATTAACCAGCACAATTTCGCGCCAATACAAGCAACATTCATGATTTTACAATGATGTTGATGTATGTCATGTCATGCATGCTTGTGTTTATGTCATGAGTACACAGCTCTAATTTTTCAGTATTATTAAAATGCTTGAATTAGTGAAATATTTCAAGCAATAAATTCATGAGATGTTCATATTTTTGTGTAATATTAAGGTTATTGTTTACATATCTCGCTTATATTTTTTTGAAATATTCTGTTATATGCAATAGAGTATTATGCATCTCTTTTAAATATCTAATGTAGATATATTCTAAAGCTTTTCTTAAATCATTTTTGAACTTTTATGTTCGTCTAAGTTTTGAAAGTTAGTTTATTTTTTAAACCAGTGTTCGCATGAGAAAAATATTGATCACGAGAAAAAGATTCATAATCAAGTTAGATTTGACGAGAAGCTGCGAAAGTTGAGATGGAAAGTACGACGGCGAGGTGATCCCCCGAATTAACTGAACCGAACCGAACCGATCCGAGTCGGTTCGGTTCGGTTCGGTTCATGACCTTGTTCGGTTCAGTTCGGTTTTGTCAAAATTGGCAAAACCCGAACCGAACCGACCGATGCTCACCCCTAGCACGAGCCATTGAAAATATACAAATGTGCAAAAATAAGTTTATTCACTGGTCTCTATTTAGTTTTAATCCTTTTATTTCTCAAAATTTTGACCTATCTCATAAAATTCTTAGCGAGCTAATAATAAAATAATAAGAATAAGAATAAATAGTAACTATATGAATAAGTGTATTTGCAAGTTTATATGGCAAATTTGGCGAAGGAGTATACACGCAAATAATAATTTACAAGGGGCTAAAAGCATACTATTGCTTATTAATTTCAGGGATTCAGGGGTGTGTTATTTAGCACCCTATAAATTAATCTCCTCTAAATTAATAACCTCTCTAGATTAATAAAAAATCTCGGTCTCGACTCGGGCCAGTGTAAAAAAATTAATAAACCCTTTTATCGTAATAGTTAATAAATATTTTTTAAACCTAGTGTAAAATTTTGGTCCCGACTGTCGCATAAATAAATATTTTCATAAAAGTACAAAATATATTACATAATATTCAAGAACTAGAAAAGTACTTTAAGATACTAGTTTGCACAAGGCCACCATATTTGATATTTTTGACTTCAATCTTCATCTTTTGAATTGTGCTCAAGAAGTTATTGTGATCACCTTCTTATTGTATCTAAAAGATTTTAACTAAATTTAGCAATTCAACAGTCTCACTTGTAATAAGATATATTTGCAAGGAGATTTTTAAGAAACTTATTAAACAAAGTGAGATTTTGAAGGAAATTAAATACTATATAGCTGTTGGGAGAGTTTGAAGGACATGAAACATTAAACAAATGCGTTTTCTAAGGGAAAAAAATAATTTATAAAGTAAAAATCCTTCAAATTATTAACCCTTTTAAATTAATATTCAAAATGGGTCTCAAAAATATTAATTTAGAGGGGTTTACTCTAAAATGGGTCTCAAATTGTAATTAGAAAAAACTCACGCACATAATTTTACTCGTTTCAATCACCTATTTTTTAAAGTAAAGATATGCACCCACGTGTCAAGCGTTGAAGCGCCCATCAGCGATAAAGACAAAAATGCTTCGAAGTAATCGCTTGAAAAAAAGCAGAGCGCTTTGAAAATGTCTTAATTCTGAGGACTGCGACTATGATCGTAATCCTCACAAATTGATCGCAGTATAGAGGACTATAGAGGACTGCAATTATGATTGCAGTCCTAAAAAAATGTTTTATTTTTGAAGACTGCGACTATGATCGCATCCTCACAAAATGATCACAGCCCAATTTCTGAGGATTGCGATCATGATCACAGTCCTCACAAAATGCACTATTTATAAGGATTGCGACCATAATTACAGTCCTCTTTATTAGAAATGCGATCATGAGTGCAGTATTCACAAAAATGTCTTATATTTGAGTCTTTATGAGGACTGCGACCATGATCACAGTCCTATTTAGAACTGCGAACATGGTTGCAGTCTTCACAAAATGCCCTGTTTTTTAAGTTTTTTGTGAGGACCGTGATTAGGACGACGACCATGATCGCGTCCTCACAACATGCTCTATTTCTGACTCAGTTCTCACAGAGGACTATGATCATGAATTGCAATCCTCATATTAGCATCGTAATCATTGTCAGACTCCAGTCCGTTGTCTTTGAATGATCCCTAATGTTTTTCAGAGCTAAACACATATAAACTCATTTAAGCACGAATAAACGAATTCTGCAAAAGATCGATCCCCACAAAAAAAATTCCTGGGGCTCCGCCCACGACCCGAAAGGGGGCTCCCCACGCCCTTTCAACCCTCACGATGACCTGACCACGCAGGTCGACTCGCAAATTACTTTATGTTAGGATCAAGGTTA
Organism: Agave tequilana; assembly: GCA_038442645.1. Lineage (NCBI taxonomy): Eukaryota > Viridiplantae > Streptophyta > Magnoliopsida > Asparagales > Asparagaceae > Agave > Agave tequilana. The sequence continues at coordinate 122,897 of JAVJIF010010787.1, forward strand.
AGGGGAGAACAACGTCAGAGGCAATGGAGAAGGGTAAAATAAGAAATGAAAATATATAAAAAAGTGCTAGTTGGGAGGAATCAGTTTATGTTGACATAGATTGGATGAGGCTGTAGCAAACAAAATTATGAAGCTGAGTTTTTTTTTCTAATTATGAACTAAAGTAGGTGGCTGTAGAAAAATATTCTTCCTTTTATTTCTCAAAATTTTGACCATCCCATAAATTTCTTAGCTTGCTAATAATGAATAACAAGAAACAAGGATAAATAATAACCATGTGAATAAGTGTATTTGCAAGTTTATATGGCAAATCTTGTCAAAGGAGAATACATGCAAATAATACTTTTCAAGGGGCTAAATGCATAATATTACTTATTAATTTCAGGGGTGTGTTCTCTCAATTTTTCTCCCTTTGTTATTCCGCCGGCTTCAGTCTCTCTCCCGCCTCTTTCCCCTTCTTTCTCCATCCAAATCCGAAACCCTAGCTACGTCGATCCAAAACCCTAGCTAACTCCAATGTGGTGTCTCTCTTCTCTCTCTCACGCAGAGGCAGAATCGGACCCTTATCGGATCCCGATGAAGGAGAACGTCCAGTCGGCGATGCGGTGGCTGGTCCACAACTGCCAGCCCGGCGACTCCCTCGTGTTCCACTTCTCCGGCCACGGTCACAGAAGGTGGACGACGCCGACAACGAAGAGAGGGACGGCCTCGACCAGACCCTCGGCCCCCTCGACTACGAGACCAGCGGGATGATTCTCGACGACGAGATCAATGAAACCCTAGCCCTCCCCATTCCCCATCGCGCCAAGCTTCACGCCGTCATCGAAGCCTGCCACAGCGGCACTGTGATTGATCTCCCCCGTCTCTGCCGCATCAACAGGTATTTTGTTTTAAGTTTTTGTTGCGAGATCAAATTTTAATTTAAAAAGACTAGTTTTTGATTGCATGTTCTTTGTGAGATTGATATGATATCTGTAGCTAGGAACTGAAACCCTAATTGCAAACCACAAAAGATCTCATGGATGTTTTTCTATTTACGAATAAAAAATATCCTTTTTTTTTCTTTCTCTAGATTCTTGTATTCAGCCTATAATTTATTTGATGCGGACAATGGAACGAATGACAAATCTTTTATCGTTGGAGACGGCACGCCAACTCAATATATATGCAGTAGTTCTACTAAATATATATGCAGTAGTTCTACTAGCATTAGGGTTTTTAATTTATATTTCTTGTATTTTTGATTTTTAGTAACTGAAGTTGTAATGACTCTAGTATCTTTTTTTATGTATTTTTTTCTTTTAGATTTTTGATTTCTTTTAAGATTAGGATTATGTAATCCCAATACAAGGAGATACAATTTTGTAGCGTATATAAAGACCCCTATGTATTCACTTTTTTCAATGAAGATGAACAATGAAAATTTTCTATTCTTTTTGTGAGTTGGTTATGGATCTTAAATCCTCTTTTTAGTGTTGGGATGCTCTATTAAACCTCGATTAGTGGTGTGATGCCCTAATTAGTTTATTATAAATATATTTTTTCTCTTCCAATCTCCTACAAACAAATTTCTTTCACTAAAAAAAAAAAGAGATTAGCGCGAGAAAAATTCAGCCACTAGCATGCTATTTTTTTTAGACTATATCTTACTCATCCGGAGTTTAAATCACATACCGTTCGAAGCGTTGGAATCGTGACAGAAAGATCTTCACTACTACAAAATTTCAGAGCAAGAAATCAAAGAAAAATTAGTTTTTATTCACAGGTAATCAAGAGGTACAATTTCAATACACGAATATTTATTTACAAGTTTGATATTACATCTTTAATTTCTTATCAATCTTGATTACTGTCCACTTCAAATTGTGAGTCGAGTGCTTCTGCTTGCTTGATAATTTTTAACTTCTTTATTGATCATTGAACTGTCCATGCATAACATTATTATTGAGTTAGTACTTTAATATTTGAAATAGATCAAATAAATGCATGTTAAAAAATATACCTAATATTAACTATTTTAAGCTTTCCTACCAGCGATCGTTCTTGTTGATGAAACATTTAATTGAGTTATTTTATTTATTGCTTTCGCCCATACATGTTTCACATCACTATTCCCTTGACAAAGAAACATAGAAAAAAATAAAATAAAGAAAAAGAAAGAATCATGCTGCTTTATGATTTTTCATAATATTTGCATATAACACCCTTCTTTATGACTGTTTTTTTCAGAAATGCTAGTACTAACAACAATATGTGATAATTGGGTTGATCATGATTAATAGGAGTGAGCCCACTTGTATGTATCTAGTCTACTAGTTAGATATTTCTAGTTAGACTAGCATTTTTCATAATTTTAAATTTTAAATTTGTGTGGACATTAGAATGTACCAATAATTATGTTTTTCGTGGTGTTTTGTAGTCGCCAAAAATGGTTTTAGTGTTTATGCCAATCATTGCATGCCTGCATTGCTTAATTATACGTCCACTTGTCTATAGCTAGTAGTTAGGTATTTATGGTTAGGCTAGCATTTTTCACATTTTTAATCAGGCATCAACCTATTACTATATATGTGTGATGTGGGTAATTTCCTTTGAAATTATCCATGCACCAAAATTATGAAAATGAGTAAAGCAAATTCAAAAAAAACCAACGCAAACACAGAGATTTACGTGAAAAACCCGAAAGAGAACCACACAGAGAGATTTCAATATGATAATGGTGATTACAATGGTGTTTCTCTGATGTGCTAGAGTTTTGGGGCTCAATTAGTCACCCTCTTACGTTGGAAGGGATCTACTATTTATACAAGTAGTGTTTGTTGGAAAAGGCTGCAGAGTCTAGCTCTATTTAAACATTTAACTGCTTATCTAAGAGGCGGTTAGAGCAGAACATCCTGATTTGAATTGGTTGACCGAGTGTTCATTTTTATCTAATAGTCTGCGTCCAACTGTGTATGTGGTTGATCTGTTCTCGAGCTGTAGTTGTCGAGTTCAAATGGAGATTTAGCTTAGAGTAGAGATACTCGTATCCAAATTTATCTCTTCCTTCTAACTAGCTGAAACAATCATAGTTTGAATTGAACGAGGATTCCCGCTCAGAGGTTCTGGAAGCGACCACGTGTCGCGTGCTTGTTTGATGCTGGATGGAAACGTGGCATGATCTTGAGAGTGTCAGAAACTGACCACTACAATGTGTTTTGTTAGACTCTTTATGGCATTTTCCTCACCAAATCAAATAGATATATTTCTAATATAACTTGTCCTTTTCCTATATAAAACCCTTTGTACGAGACTATACATATACACACACATATAGAGAGATAACCTTGTGTAGTTCCAAAAGGATTCGTGCATGAATCCTTCTCACTCAAATACCAACACCGACATTCAAATACAAGATTCACTCCGTTGCAGTTGAACTATATTATTTGAAGTAACTAAAAATAAAAAATTAAGTGTTTTGAATACTTTTTGTCCATCCATCAAGCGACACAAAATGAATGGTTGAAAGTAGTGAGTTGGTTAGATCTATGTCTTTAGACATACAAATTCTCGATCCGGCCATTTGATCATGATTTAAATATTTAAAAACCCTACAAACCAATTTTTATTAGGTTTCAAATGTTTTACACTGTTAAACTAACAACTCACTATTTAGGCCATCCGTTTTCCCCTACTTGATGTATGGGTAAAAAGTATTTAAAATACTTGTTTTTGATTTATAGATACTTGAAATAATATAGATCAACTTCAATGAAATGGGTCTTGTATTCGAATGATGTATGGTTGTATTTGAGTGGAAAAGATTGGGTTCGAATCATTCTGGAACTACACAAGTCCATCTATATTATATATATTCCTCTACAGGAGCCATATTATGAGATTAGCACCTGCCAAAAAGATTTCATATCAGTCTTCTGCCTGCTTAACATGCCGTCTTCTATGTCTTCTACACCTTAAATAACTTCTTAACAATTAAATTGAACAAAATCTCCTTAGAGAAATATTGTTTCAATATTTGCTCTTTACCCAGTCTTAACTCCTTTTTACTCTCAAATATTCCCCTCAATTGCTATTAGACTTTCTGTTGTTATCTTGATCTAAGGTCATGAAATTAAACCCATTGTTGTTACTAAACTACCAGATGATTGTTTTCTATTTATCATTTTAGATTTATATTGCTTAGATTTAAATGAAATTCCATATGTCAATTCTAAGATCTTCCCTTTCTTTTTGGCTCTTATACATAGTATACGTGAATTATTGTAGCGTGCTTATGGTTAATTTATAAAAGCTTTCTGCCAAGTAGCCTTCTAGGATTTGGCAAGCCCTTCATTGTTGATAGTTTATTTGGTCAAAAATTTCATGCCCACTATTGGGTTATCATAAGCATCAAATAAATCTACATGCCACAACTCTCTACTAGATGATTCCATAAATGATTTGATCAAATCTATCAGATGGAGCTAGTCAAGTAAATTAGCTCAGTAATCAATCTTTGATATTAGCCAAGATCAACAAAAAGCTCCCTAAGTTCCGATCAAAACAAATATTAGGATTCGTAGGAGTGTCAATAGGTTTACATTCTAACATACATGTTTCCTCCAGTAAATCAGTAACATAATTTATTTTAGATAGGGAATGACTTTTTATGACTGAACCAATTCTATCCCAAGAAATTACGAGAAGAGGTTACCATCCTTCATATGAAATTGAGAACTGAAATAAGTCTTCAATTAAAGAATATCTTGAATATCATCTTTATTGATAATATACTACAAGAATAATGGTGCATTAGTAGAAGAATGCCACATGAAGATGGAGGGATCTAGAGAACTCTGCCTTAAACTAAAGAATCAAGTGTTGGGTGACTACTTTAGACCATGAATAACTTTTTTGAGCCCACAAGCCTTATAAGACCCATTATAAACCTCATAGCTTGCTGGGTACGAAACAATAAACCTTATCTTGAAGATCACCATAGCACTTGAGACATGTGGATAGGGGTCTGGCAACGCTGGGTAATAGATTAAGTAGTTTTATTAACCCAAGTCACATTGTATGTATGAGAATGTGGTTCAGCCTTGAGACACATCTTCTCAAGAGCTGTCTTAGCAATGATGTTCACCTAACTATCGCATCTATCATCAACTTATAATTCTTTCCCTCATGTCTAACATAGGTGTGGAACACACTAGATCTACGCCAATCCTCATTCCTAACAACCATGTGTAAACACCTAATGCCACTTAATTGGGCGCTTAATCCCTAACATCCTCATCAGTATCATATGCACCCCCACCGGTTCATGGATTACTGTCTCGAGCCCATCATCATTTGAAGCAGTTCTTCTAACTAAAAAGTTTCTAGAGGGATTACTGAGCAGCAATATGACTATATATCCTTGACACTTAAAATATTGACTACCCTTGACATTCTGAAGAGATTCACCTATTACAGACTTGCCCTTAGGGTCTCTAGTAGCGTGAGTGTGTTTAGGCTAGGTTGATCATTCGATTTTAGGAGTGACCCTACGCTCTGAAGAAAATATGAGAGAGGTTTCTATGTTTTGAGCTAGCTGGTTTGCCTGTTCAAAGGTCTCTATCGTGCAGGAGTGAATGAACATAGCTCACTTGATATCTGACCTCAACTCAGAACGATTCCTAGATATGACTTGATCAGAGTCTTCTTGCACCTCACAATGTAGGGTTAGGTCATCAAATTCGGCAGTGTAGTCCTGAACTGACCTACTATCTTGACTAAAGCTGTGCAGTTTATCTAAGAGGCAATGCTTGAGTCAGGAAGGTGTTTCTCCTTAAGTTTATGTTTCATTTTCTCCCAAGACTCTAAGAAAGTCACACGTCTCGTGTACTCTCTCTATCGATGTCCAATAAATCCTAACTCGCCCTGTATGCAAACCGTCTCAGTAAACCTATTCCAATCAAAGTAGTAATCCAAGTTAGCCATCTAATCGATAAAAATCTTCAGGTCATGGGTACCGTCAAATGTAGGGGATCTATCTTAATCCGACATGTGATGTCATCCCTACGTCTATTAGTATTCTCCTCTCGCCTATCATCTCGAAGGTCATCTCTAGATGTCTCATCTTTGTTTTTACTTTTCAACCCTTCTACCCTAAGTTTTAGGTCCTAAAGCTTTTTAAGAATTAGATCTAGTTTGGCCTCCATATTTAGATGATTATGATGATATATTTTACCACTACGAAGGAGCATGCACTATCTACAAATGCAAACGTTAATTCATTTCTCTCTCTTTTTCAGCAGCAAAAAGGAAAGGACATCTGCCATTTACTTTTTACTTATGACCGTTTACCAACATTTTGGATTAATATTCATTGTTATTCAGGAATTCTCTCAAAAAGATTCTGTATATATTTTGATATTCAGAAACAAAATTCTGTAAAGAGATTCTCTCAGTCTCAATTAAGTCCTTACTTTCTTCAGCCTTCTTGATAAGGTTGGTACTATTCAGTAAATCCGTCTTTTCATTTTAACGCTATAGAAATGCTCTTTTCTCCAAAATTTATAGTTCTATTTAACAAGTCTAATTTTATGACAAAACTTGCTAATATAATCTGTACAACTTCCACCAAGCCGAGATTTGATTCTTAAAGCCTAATTCTCCAAGCCAAGGTTGTGGAAAGCAGAAAGCGAAGCAAAGTGATAAGGCACTGATTTAGGCTTTTAAGTCTTAAGTGGCAAATAACACTAAGTCATTTATTTTATTTTAAAATTTTAAAAATAGGTAATAATATCTGAAAATAATGGAAAATCAGAAAAAAAAAGAAATTTGGGGGGGGGGGGGTTTGGAGACAAAATGGAGAGACATTTCCAAATAAATGTGTACTCTTTATGATTTACAAGAACAATGGAGTCATGCAACATTGACATAATAATATGTAATGCACAAAACTAACATGTGTAAATGAAATCAAATAGAAAACAAGTGAATATAAATCATCAAAGGAATGAAAACATACATGTTAAATGAAATCCGTTAGGTCCACCCTAAGCTCTTTGAAACTTTGGTCAAGTATAACCCTCACAACAAAAGAGAAAAAAAAAATATAAACCAGTTTTTGAAAAGGCGAAAGCATGAGGCGAAGTGTTCAACCTCTTTATAAGGCGAGGCGTAATTGTTCGATCTTTGAAATTATTTTTATTTTATTTTCTGAAGTTTATATTTTCTAAAGTTTATAAATTTAATTAAAATATATGAAATGATATAATATTTTACAAATGGATAAATTCAGGTCAATACATTAATCAAGAATGAATTAGGCTTAATATACAAATAGAAATAACTATTAAATAAGTTGGATGGAGAAGAGCCATAGTCTATATGTCCTATTATAGCTACATAGTCTTGCTCAAGACCACATGGATAAAGAACTCAGATAAAGACAAACAACAAAGTAAAAATTACATAGAGATAAAAGAGAGTGATTGTTAAAGCCAAATATGATACTTAGTTTTCAAAGAGAGGATTCAACTACAAAATAAAAATGGCACAAAAAAACCAGAAATCAACTGCAAATTCAAAATCACTGCAGGATAGTTGAACACAACAAAAACAGAGGGTTGAAATATTTACCAAAAAAATATAAAGTAGATGATCACTTCCGATAATGAAAGAAACATAGTTGCTTGCAACATCAAATTTTGTAGATGTGAATGCGGTGAATGATGATAGTGTCTCCAATAGGTAGTGAAAATAAAAAGAATTCATTTTTAATTTCAGTTTGAATTCATTTTTTTTCCTTTTATACCCTTTTTTTCTTAAAGCATATGCTTCAATAGAAAAGCTCTTCATAAGGCGCGAAGTGCATCCTTTAGGCGTGCTTCAAGTAATGAGCGTATGCCTCTTGGGGACAAATGGTTTTTCTTTTGCGCCTTGAGGCAATTAGCCTTGAAAATGCCCTGAAGCGAACCTTGAGGCGAGCCTAAAAATAGCCTTTTCAAACACAGATACCAACATAAAAATTTTAAGACAGAATAGTTTACACACAAACAAAATTTATATAGAATACAAAAGGCATACATGTTTTTGGGAAGATCATAAGTTGTATTCTTCCAAGATTCTTTGATAAGAGTTTTTCAACAACAAAAAAAATTAAATAATGAGTAATAGCATTATATTATCATCATTAATAAGAACTAATCAATAAAATTTCAAGATAGGAAAAAGCAAAAGCTTTAATCACAGATGAATCTATAATTCAATCATATATGACATATAATCATACTAACAATAGAAACAATTAAGCATACTAACAATAGTTTACAATTAAGCAAAGTCATCACCAAATCACCAATAATCTAGGCGTACTATTATCAGCATAAAACATATTCATAATGATATAACCTGATAACCATAAGTTACAATGTCAAATCCATATCAAACCACCATAGTATCAATGTCGTAATCCACCAAAACACATCCATACTTGATAAGTTCTATAGACCAAAAGCAACTAGCATACTAAGATAAATAAACATAGGCAAGATAATAAACATTGAGAGTTCAAAGACTCAGTCATCTCTAAAAAATCAAATTCCTAATGGGCCAGTCAATCATTATCAGAAGCAGCACCAAGCAACAAATCTCATCCTTCCAGGCATCTTCATCGCGCTCGTCATCATCCAATGGGATAGTCCTCTCTATTCGAATCTGAGTCCTCATCACAACCCTCTCCCTCGTCATCTTCCTGAACTTCTCATGGTCATGGGCGACTGAAACAGAAGCTTTGTTTCTCCTTCTTGTTGTCCTTCGGGGCTGTAAGAACTTGTTGGCATGTACTGCCTATGATACAACCCTCAATGGAACATCACTCTCAGGAAATTAGTTCTTGTCCTCCTTAGAGTTATACCCCTCAGGGCTCAACCAACCATGCAACATCATGTCTTGCATCTTTAGCTAGAAGAATATCCCTCTTCCTCCCATCCTTGTATCCATCTTGGTTCTGATCCTCGAGTTAAACTAAGCATAAACCAAATTGTTTAACCTCTTGTTGTTTAGCCTATTTCTTTTCTTTGTGTTGATCTACAATTTAACAAAATAGCGATATTTTCATTTATCAATTTGTCATTTATTGAAATAATCAAATATAGAAAACTATGAGTTTGAATAAAGCTTACTTGTTACCCCTTCAAAGGTGCTCCTGTTTATCTCATACCCAAATAAGTTACCATTTAAACATAAGATTTGAATGGCTATCATTTGCATGTAAGGCATATCCCCACCAAATAAGTCCCACCAACGCCCCGTTTAGAAATATAAAGTTAAAAAAAACATTGGCTAGTAATTAGGAATAGAAAACTAAAATTCTGACGCTACTAACTATTAAAATTTTATACCTGGATTACGAGTTTCTTCAATTAATTTTGCCCTCCCGCGGCACCACTGGCCTCCTCTGGATACCATCCCTCTCACGCCTCAATATCTCCAAACGAAGGACATCCATATGAGTAAAAGCGGACTTTGCATTGATCTTGCCGCTAGCCACCTCATTTTCCACATAATAATAAAGTAGATTCAGAAGTCATGCCACCAAGCGAAGAGAGCTATTGAGTCGATATCTAGCCTTGTCCTCAATAATAGATATGACAGTTTTATAGCCCTTCTCGATGTTCTTGTTGACAACCATGATCTCTCTCTTTGCAATCAATAGCTCACCAACAATAAAGCCTATAGACAGATATGTATCAGAATCTACCATGCAAAGGAGCCAAAAAATTAGGCTAAAAATCTTCAAGTAGCAATTCACACCATTCCAAAATGACTTGGACATCACAGTTGCATTTACCACCTTTGTTTCCTTCTTGCATCCCTTACAAACTTCATAATCACACACTCTAGTCTAGAGAATTAAACACTGCTATCAGATTCTTCTTCTCTAGTAAGATGCTCAAGGTAAGTAGGAAGTAACAAATATGGTGATGTCCGGCTTCAAAGTATCCTCTCTCTCTTTGTACAATTCCACACAAGAGCTAAAGTCCTGTGGTGGTTATAAATGAAAGTGGTCAACCCCTTGCTATCTCAACTGTATTTGAGAATTTAGTCAAACTTCCCAATGTCCTGGAGCATGAGATCAGCGGTGTGAGCAACACAACTAGTCCATAAAATGCTAAGCCTCTATTCTTTCAGGAGATCTTTTGCTGTTATATTCACCGAGTGACTATGTGTGACCACCTGAAGAGCAAATCGTGTCATTATCTCCTCGATTCACTCGTCAACCCATTTGAACATGAACTCTCGTGTGAGGGAACTGTAGACTCCTCCATCGAGTTGTAGAAGCTAACACTAGAATGACACACATGCTCGTAAGACATGTGAGTTTTCGATTAGTCCAACTATATGTTGCCTACTTTAGTAACAATAAATCTCACTGAAAAACAGTTTGCTGGAGCAGTAATTTTACAAATTTCATGCTAAGTTGCTAATTAATTTATATTCCAAAGCTTTCACAAAGTTTGAAAAAGTAAAAACATTCCATAAAAAACAGAAAATTTATAAATTTACTTCACACAGTCTGAAACAGCAAGTAAACTTTTTTATAAATAGAAATTTGAACAGAAATCACAGGCAAATTAAAGTCTCATTAAAAACTAAAAGCCTAAAACAGTGAGTAATCTACTAAGCTTATTGTCTGCTTAAGAAATTTAGGCATTATGATTAATGATTTATGCTAATCAGCAAGTAAGCTTCAAAATTATTATTATTATCATGAAAAACATTTATTGCAATGATTAAGACATCACAAACTATACAAGTAACACAAAAAGAAATTTGAAAACTAAGAATTTTGAACAAGAGATGATAAAAGAGAAGTGGAAGGTTTTGGTGTTCCTTGGTACTGAATTTGTAATTTGGGATGTTGGACATTGGCAAGCGAAGTCTTAGACAATTTTAAAAAACTCGTTATGTAACTCGTTATAACCTATTACAGAACATAACGATACCCATCTGTTATATAACACTCGCAAAAAACGCTCACAAAAAATGCAGTTCCCAATAACAAGCGTTTTTTGCAGCGTTACGAACGTTACGTAACTCACCTTATTTACACAAATTACAAATATAAAACAGCGAAGCGATTTTATCAAATCTACGTGAAACCCTAAATTGGCGACGACGAGCGAAGTATAGAAGCACCCAAGTTCCTCCTCTCTCTGCAGTCGACGCCGACAACAATGACTCTCTCATGTAGTTCCTCCTCTCTCTACAGTTCATCTTCAATTTCATTTCTCTCATCAACGAGCATCGAAGCACCCCAGTTCCTCTCTCGTTAATCTCTTTTCAATTGACGAGGAACTTGTCATTGTATGATTGTAATGCTCCAAAAATAAAAAAAACAGCACAACTCTTCAATTGACGAGGAACTCATCGTCGATCTCTCTTCAATTGACGAGGAACCACACGACATCGGAGCACCTTAATTCCTCAATGCTTGCTAAAATTTATTGAGAGACTTGCTAAATGTGTTATATATTATTTTGATATTTTTTAGATATTTTAAAATTATTTTTCTATTTATAAAAATTTTAAATATAGTATATATGTTTATTTTTATTAAATAAATATTAAATCACGTAACCTACGTTATGCGTTACGTTAGAACCTATGTTAACGCAACAAAGAAAAAACGTTATTGTTACGTTATTGTTATTTTAAACATTGATCTTAGATTGTATACTATTGCCATCTGATATATATCATATATTCTGTGAGCTCTCATGTTTCAGTGTCCTTTGGTACGTCTTGGACTTAAACTGAAATGTGTTTTCTTTCAGATAGTGATACAACCAAGGGATGGCGATTGTGCTTCTCCCACTACCATGGCAGAGCAAGTGATATCATACCTTGACCTGCAAGGTTTTCTTGAGAATTAGCATAAGACAAGGTGCTTCCACACCTCATGGATTCATTTGCTCAGCATGCTGCATTTTGAAAAGCACTGTCCACAACAATAAGTTGGAAAATAGCAGTACCCGTATTTTCTTCTCAGTAAACTTCTGCCAGAAAGACCTCAGCTTCCTCCTCCCTCATCCCACCATTGTGTGCACCACTATAGGTTTCATAGATAGCTCAGCAGTCTGCTGCTGCCCTCTGTGTTTTTCATTGTTGTAGGCAATAGCCATTGATTGGTGTGTCCATGATACTACACGTCGCATTTGTAGTTCCTGTAAGAGTTTCACAATTTTATGTTCTATTTGTGTTGCATCTTGTAGCAATGTGCAATGTGTCATGCTACAGCCCTGTGCTGCACTTGATATTTGTTTCAAGTATGTGCAATTTTTGTTGTATTGCTTGATTTTTCAAACTTGTAGTCCAATCTTTTTGTGACATCTAATAATTATAAGTGGAGGAAAAAGCTACTTGCCTCTTAAAATCAAAAGTGGCAGAGTTTCTGTATCTTTAAATTCTATTTTAGATTTCTTTCACGCAATTTGTTGGACATGCGTGTGAGATCTAAACTAAAGAAAACTAATCATAGACATTCAAGAGTTCATGTTAAACACAATACCATTCAATATTAAGCTTTTTTCTTTTATGGCCTTTATTTTTGCAGAAGGTCTTTTCAAAATGTGGCATGCAGTTTAACTGAGAAGAAATACTACACAAATTTAGGCTTTGTTCAATTTATATGGTGATATATTTCAATTTCTAATGATTACAAGAAAGAAACTCTGAGAAAAATGAAATCTTTTTGTTGCTAATTTTCAACACACAGAACAAGCACCTCAATGAAAATAATTCAACAAAAAAAATTTAATATATATTTCTTCACTTAAAGATTGATAAATAAAAGAAAATAACTTCATTTAGTAGTTTACTAGTTTCCTTTCAGGAGTAGATCATCCAAATTAATCATTAAATCATTTGAAAAATGGATAGATTACTGGTTTTTCTTTTATACTATCAAAGAAGCCCAAAGAAAATAAACAGAAACAGTGGTTTTTCTTTTCTGAAAATATTTGTTTTCTTTTTTCCTTTTTCTCTTTTTAGGAACCAGTGGGTTGATTATTTTCCATTGCTTGAGGAAACAAGCTTCATTTTTTTTCCACCCAAATCTTTTAGTTATTAATAAATTAAATAAAATTAAAATTAATTAAGGCATACTGAAATTTGGAGCAATTAATACCTTTTGCATTATTTAGAAAGGACAAGAAGGGGAGCCTACCATGTGATATCCCTTATTTATGACTAACACTTGAATTGGAACCACAAAATTCAACCATAAATTATTGGGCAATTTTTCCAAAAAGCCTATTACTTAAAAATAATTTCAAAAATATACCCCATCCAAAAATATTCTAAGAATGGCCCTATGGCACGCCACGTCAGCGCTGGCCGCCAGCGCGGCGCTGACGCTACCAGGGGACAGTCTTTGGCAATACTTTGTTTCGCTATGTTTGGTCGTCCAGGGTTGCCAACTCCAGTCGATCATTATTATTATTTTTAGTTTTGGGCTTGGTCGAGCAAGACTAGGGCAATAATCTGCTCATTTTGGCTCCGATATGCATGCAAGACAAAAAATTAAAAAATATGTTTGTCTGTCGGCCGGGTTGCCAACCCCGGCCGAGCAAATACAGCGCAAAATAAAAAAAATATTCAACCGGGGATTGAAACAAAAACTGTCCCCGTCAACGCCAGCTGACGTGGCGTGTCAGAGGGTCATTCTTAGAAATATTTTTAGAAGAGGTCAATTTTGAAATTATTTTTTTTTAAAAAAGTTTTTTTTTGAAAAATTGCCCTTAATCATTACATATGACACCTCATTTAGATTGATACGTATTAAATTATTGATACTTGCACCCTGCAGCAAAAAGCTGCATGCCACTGAAATTTTTCTTCTTTTAGAAATTTGTTTGAAATCCAATTGCATAATGACAAGTGAATCATGATTGATTTAGCCAATATTTGCCTGAGATTTGGTGCATGAATTCTCACAGCAAACATAGAAAGTTTGCTTACAGCAAGCTAATTTTTATTCCCTTTTAGCAAATTTAAGAATTCATTGTGTACCTAATTTATATGGAAACTAAAAGGTTTTGCAAGCATTCACCTGTATTAAAAATCAAGTTTTTACCTTTGAAAAACTGTCTATACTCTTTATATATGTCACTTCTCTAGTCCAAGCTCTCAAATTTATCTTCTAGCTCTAATGGGAGCACCATTTTGGTGTAATCTTGCTCTCTTCTTCCTCTCTTAAACATTTTTCTTCTGTTCAAAATTCCAATCATTTTTGCAACCCTCTTTTCTTCTCTCTCTTGTTGATCTCTTTAAAAGAAACTTTTGGGGGAAAAATATACATCAAGGAAAATGAAGCATTTCATGCAAAATATGGTGCTGGTATTGCTAAATGCTGTATTTTTCTCAGGTATTTCTTAACCTTAGCCTTGCAATTATATTGTATAATAGGAGAGGTAATTTTTGTTTTTCAATGGAGGGAAAAAAAAAAATCTAATCAAAACCGACCGAAAAGGTTTTTTTCCCGTGACTCATATAGAAACTTTATCCGTCCGTCCGTCTTCTCCTCCTTCTTCCTCTCTCAGCCCCTCCTACTTCTGACTGATCGGTCGGTTTTTCACCAACATCGACGATATACCAGTATAATTGTTGTTGGGAAATTGTAAAAGTACTTTAGTCAAATGTTTGGAACACAACGCAGTAAATAGTTGTGACAGATGAATAATGCCCATAAATCTTTATGGTCAGAATTTTTGTTCTAAAGATAGTTAAATTTATTTCTCCACACAAAATTCGTTCTGATAATTTGTTTCTGTGTCTACAGAGAGTTTAGCTTATTCTTTGCAATATGATTATTCATCAAGCATTGAGGTCAGTTCATGTTTTTTTATTTATTTATTACAAGAAGTAAATTTGAAAATTGGAATTTATTTGTGCTACTGAAATAACACATCTTTGAAATTAGCATGATGCTACAAGTCACTGATCGAATTATGATGACTGCTAACAAAAACAGTGGATTGTTATGAATAAATAGGAGTTTCAATCAAAATAAACAAATAAAATAAGAAGCAGTTTCACTCAGAATCAAGGAGAAAGACATGCATCCTGAAAAATTCAGCTGCTTTTTGCTTGATTTTAAGAAAAATCACATCATGGGCATCATAAATTTTCTCACTTGCATGTTTAAATGTAATTTGAGCATTTCACAACAATTGAATGTTCTAATATAATCAAGTAAAAGATTCAAGCAATATTAAGCAATCAGAAATAATTCGACAAGATAAGAACTTGAAATAATCGATATATTAAGGAGATGGTCGCATAAAAGGAAAAAAAAATTGAAAATAAACTAATGAAATTTACAGGTCCCTCTGTAGTTGTAGTAGTTACATGACAAATAGAAACCAATACAACCCTTTGCTCAAAAGAATCTTACAACTTGAATTAAAAACTTTGCTCTTTTTGTTGCAGTGCTTGATCGAGCCTCTCAAGCCTCAATACAGAGGGGGAATACTACGAAACCCCGATTTCAACAAAAGCCTGAAAGGTTGGTCGACCTATGGTCACGCGAAGACAGCAACAAGGATATCCGCAACTGGGAATCGTTCGCTGTAGCTAAAAGCAGAAAGCAACCCCATCAGAGTGTCTCCCAAAAGATTCAGCTCCGAAAAGAGACGCTCTACACTTTCTCTGGTTTGTCTTGGAGCAGCCATCTTCAACTTCTCAAGTTCAGAGCATTACCAGCAATGTTGTTATCAAGAATATTAATTATTGACGATTGTTATACTGTTGTTCTAGCTTGGGTGCAGATTAGCGAAGGGAGCATGGTTGTTAGGTCTGTCTTCAAGACTAGCAACAACTTCATCCACGCAGGAGCAGTGGAAGCCAAATCTGGCTGCTGGTCTATGCTTAAAGGAGGCCTCTCTGTTGAATCTTCAGGTCCAGCTGAGTTCTTTTTTGAGGTAATACCCATTTCCTGAGATTAAAAAAAAAAAACATATATTTATCAGTTTTCACATATGCTCGGAATACTTAACTAGTTAACTACACGTAATCATGGATCATACTTAAATTGATTAGCTATGAAAGTTTAGATTTCAAGCTTACATATCACTTTCAGAAATAAGCCAAGATATTCAGCAAATGGATGGTTGTCTTCTCTGGGCTGAAATCTGAAATCTAAATTCCTTTTAAGAGCAATAACTGGTCAGGAACTACGAAGTCGTGAAATGAAATCTCCTTCAATGCATCTATATTAGCTCAGGGAAAAATCTTTAAGCAAGAAATTGTTATATTTCTAATCAAAACCCAGAATAACAACATTCAAATGTTAATGTTTCTATCGTGGTCTTTTCCAACAAGGATCCTTCATAGACAGTGGGTGCAAAAGCAAATAATTAAAAATTAAAAATTAAAAAACAACAATACAAACTAGATTGCACCCTGCTTGCTCAATCAACCAAGTAATGCTTGGTATTTTACTATTTTAGAGGCGAGGTTGACAAAGTCAAGATCAGAAAGTACTTCCCCTTTTTCCTGAAAAAACATATTTACTAGTTTGATGAATGTTCAATAACAAAGAAGCTGCACACCAGGGGGTAAAAACATTGCTGAGTTTTCTACCTTTTTATGCAAATTTGGGATTTCTATTGCCATAAATTACATTGTTAATCTTTCTACAGAGCCAGAACACAACAGTGGAGGTTTGGGTGGACAGCGTTTCTTTGCAACCATTCACAGAAGATGAATGGAGGTCTCATCAATCTGAGAGCATCCAAAAGGTAAAAGAAATATTAAGCAGCATCTAACTAGTCTTAGAGGGTAAGCTTAAGAGCACCTGCATACATGCATGCACATGCACAAACCCAGCTCAAACACCCATATACACACCAACACACAATCACACACATGACCTTTATGATTAGCTCTTTGCCCTCAACTAAATTATACACTTGTTTCCTAAACTATGTTACCTTCAGTTTGTGAATAAGAAACCAACAAAAAACATTTGATGCAACCAGAATATCGCTACATATACAAAGATAAAGTCTTTCTTTAGTCTGTTGGGTGTCATCTGAATTTTCTTTGCTGGAAGGTATAAAATGTAATGCTGATGCGCAGATAAAATCAAGATGTTCTATATGTGGAGTTTAAGTTCATAATGCCATATCTATATGTGGAGTTTAAGTTCATAATGCCATAACTCTACTATGAACACAAGCAGTAACTATATAAGAGCAGAAATTAACCTGAAAACTCCCATGCAGTCACGAACTCAGCTCATGAGATTCCATGCAGTGGATGCCCACGGCAAATCCCTTCCCAATGCTACAATCATCCTTGACCAGAAGAGGCCTGGTTTTCCGTTTGGCTCTTCAATTGATAACATCATCCTCACCAATACTGCCTACCAAAACTGGTTCACGTCCCGGTTTACCGTCACAGCATTTGGAAATGAAATGAAATGGTACAGCACAGAGGCTACTCAAGGAAAGGAAGACTACCACGTCCCTGATGCCATGATTGCCTTCGCCAAGCAGCACCGCATTGCTGTCAGAGGTCACAATATCATCTGGGACGACCCCCAGTATCAACAGCCTTGGATCAGATCACTCTCCACTAACCAGCTTTGGGATGCAGCCAACCGTAGAATCTACTCAGTTGTCTCGAGGTACAAAGGCCAGGTCATTGCTTGGGATGTTGTCAACGAGAACCTCCACTTCGATTTCTATGAGGGCAAGCTCGGTGAAGGTGCATCAGGCATTTTCTACCAGAAAGCAAGCCAGCTTGACCCCAACACCCTCATGTTCTTGAATGACTACAACACACTTGAGCAGCCCGGTGACTGGATGTCAACACCAGCCAAGTACATTGCGAAGCTGAAGGAAATGTGGTCCTCACCTGGAAACAGAGCGAAGATGGCCATCGGGCTGGAGGGCCACTTTGACGCACCCAACATTGCATACATAAGGTCAACTCTAGATACGCTTGCCAATGCCAAGGTGCCAATTTGGCTTACAGAAGTGGACGTCTCGAACAAGGCAAATCAGGTATTCACTTGACATTTTCTTTAAATTTCTTTGACTAGAGGCTGTTTATATTTTAGATGGTCAAGTTTGATTAGATTCGAACTAGATTTACAAAATTCTATGCCAAATGAAGTCAAACTCCATCAATCAGTAGAACTAAGAATTGAAACTGAAGTTGAATTAGTCAACTATGGTAAAATACTATAAAAGGCAACAACGATATCTTTAACATGAATAGTTGGGCAAATCAGTATTAGGGTAAAACAATGTTCAAACTATGAATTAATAATATCCTATGCTAGCAAGGGATGTCCTACGTACCTTTCCTTAGGGTTTATAAGGGTTAGGTCTCATATTACTACAAAACATATGATTCTACAGTTTTCTTAAGTTACTACTCGAAACAGAAAGAATTATGATAACCAACCAGATAAGTGTTTAAACACAGAAGTTAAATGGCATCAAATAGGTATTCAGAGAACCAAATGCCCAATAAGACAGTAATTGATGTGACCATATACTTGTTGCAAAATTGCTTTCAGGCACAAGCTTTGGAGCAAATCTTAAGAGAGGCATACTCACACCCAGCCGTTCAAGGATCATAATGTGGACAGGATGGCATCCAGAGGGGTGCTATCGGATGTGTTTGACTGACAACAACTTCAAGAATCTAGCCACAGGAGATGTCGTTGACAAACTGATCGCAGAGTGGAAGTCAGCTCATGTTGTGGGAACAACTGATGCTGATGGATATTTTGAAGCACAGCTCTTCCAAGGGGAATATGACATGAGTTTGAAGCACATCACTGCAGATTCATCAGTGTTGCAGAGCTTGGTGGTCAACTCAGAGTCTCAGCAAGATACTGTGATCCAGGTTGATGTCTGAGCATGACAACTGAACTTTCAGATTTTATCCAATTCTATTTTAACATATGTTGGTTCTTAAATTCATTCAGTGGAAGCAAATAGAATCAAATAGCCAAAAAACATGTCTATGTTTCTGATCTGATTGATTTGCAACATCTACCAGATAGTTATTTGTGGGGCTTTTTTTTTTTTTTTTTGTGTGT